>OZ038379.1:165757078-166037627 GCA_964036045.1 Eutreptiella sp. 'Long Island Sound 2002' | reverse complement strand
ACACCCCCCCCTTTGCCATCTCCCCCCCCCCTTGCAATCTCCCACCCCCACCCGGGAGACCGTCACTTGCCCCAAAAAACACAGGAAATACCAGGCGCCAAAGAAAATTTTTCTTCAGGTTATACTAGAATTCAGGGGGGGGAGACCGTCACTTGGTGACCGTCTCCCCTCCCCCCCCGGGAGACCGTCGCGCGCTCGGGGGGGGGGGGGGGATTGCAAGGGGGGGGCGAGGTACCATAGGCGCCTTTCGGCTCCGCAGTGACAAATGGCTGGTTGAACTGGACCTACAGAGAACACAGCCGACACCGTGCCTCTTTCTTGCTCGTCACAGGCACCCCCCCCCCCCCCCAACACCAAAATCAATCGGTCACTATCACATCCATCCCTCCCGTGACCCCTCCGCTGTTGCACTTGCTGTTGGCGCCAGCCCCGCCTGCAAAGTGGCATACTCGGGGATGCAGACGGACTTGCGGTGCCAGAAAGACTTGTGGAGGGCGAAGGGGTTGCGGATGCAGAAGGGGTTGGGGACGGAGAAGGGGTTGTGGATGGAGACGGTGTTGTGGACGGTGACGGAGTCGGGCCTGCAGATCAGGAATGGGTGCACACACACGACAAGCCACACACACGCGCGCACGCACACACACGCGCGCGCACACACACGCGCGCGCACGCACACGATTGACACGGTACGTTAAGAACCAGCCCCAGCACAGACAGGCACATACCACTTGTGCAGGAACCAACAAACGACCGCTGTTGCTTAGTGGGGACGCTCACGCGACGGGCACAGGGGGTCTGTGAGCACCAGGAACATCTCGTCAGGCCACGGGGCTCCGCCTCTTAAAATTAGCACCTCTAACCCCCACGCCACAAAAACCACCCCAGCCCCACACTCCCAAGTTCTCACAAAGCATCTCGCGCAGGCCCTCGCACTTGCACCCTGGCACCACCACCTGCATTGCTGCACCTACCCCAGGCCAGTCCGTTGTGCATGGAGCGCAAGCGCTGCCATATGTGCCTCAGCACCACACCCACCCACCCACGCACACACACGAGCGCGCGCGGACTCACCTCTGGGTGGCGGGGGGATGTAACTGGGTGGGGGGGGGAGGGGGGCTCTGCACGCCTCAAACCTCTTCACTGCCTCCTCCATGACCACAGATATGCAGACGGGCCCTACAGTGACTACTACGACTCAGACTCCTACAATGACACGCACCCCCCTACCCCGCCTTGCCCTTGCGAGAGCAACACCAAAGTCCCAAATTTTGACGGAAACAACACCAGCCATTGTTCTGACAATGGGGCGTCTTTATAGAGGGCAAAGTAGGACATGGCTCCAAAAGTTGCGGAAACAACACCTGCTGCTCCTCTGACTAGGGCGTTGCAAAAATTTTGGGGTCTGGGACCCAAAAATTTGTGTACCAAAAATGGCCTGACAAGATTTTTCCCTGTCAAAGAGCCGTTCGGTGCCCTCTAGCTCCGCGATATGTCCGAGAAACGCCAAACAGCCCCAAAATCAGCGAAGATGGGCCACTGACAGCCCGAAACCAAGGACAGGCCATATCATGGGCGATGTGGCTCAACATGCGATTGCGAGCAAATTTCGTTTTTTCTCACGATGGTCACTTTGGTGGGGGGGGGGGGGGGGGTCCAGAGGGGGCTCCTCCTCCGGTTGTTGGTCGTTCCAATGTTAGCCGGGGGGGGGGGGGGGGGGGGGGCGGACCACGCCCCAGCGCTCTACCGCCGCCAAGAGGCCCATGTGGACGGCTCATGACTACGACGACCGGGAGCGGGCCCCTCTGCGGTGACGCGTTGGACTGACTGGACGTCAAGGTTTTGTGAAATGTGCGTGTGTGGGTCCCCTCCGCTACCCCTCGGCCCCCGATGATGAACCACGAACTGCGAAATGCGGCGGACACAAACGAGCCAGCGACGGGATCGGACAACAATTCCTCGAGAAAAAAATTCCAAGGCCGTACATTTTTCCCCAAAATTGAGAAGCGGCTGAGAATTATCAATTCCCGGCCGGTACATTTTTCCAAGTTTTCCTGCATCCGTTTTGCCGCCAAAATATCTCAAAACCGGTGGAACGTACCCCTTTTGTACGACGTGCTCAATGCAACCGGAGCCCCCCCTTGGGCAAGCGGCGAAGCCTCATCCCAAGGGGTGTGGCCCTCTGCCGTGCCCTGGGGACAAGCCAACCCGCATTTTTCGGAGGGCAGAGAACTTGAAAAAAAAATGTAGCGGCTAAGAATTACCAATTCCGAGCCGGAGGGAAATTGATTGAAGGGGCGAAGTTGGAGGCGGACCGTACGTACACAACCCTGTCTTGGCCTCCCCCCCCCCCTGTGTGACATGTGGTCCATCGGTGGTTTCTTTACGGGGCCCTGGGCAGTCACCCATTTCTTCTTCACCGCACGATGCAGTGTCGATCTTCTCCTGAAGGTCCGCCAGGCCGCTGTCTTGACCCCACCATTTCTGTTCCTCCATCGGCGGCGGGTTGTGGTGGTCAAAACATGACGGATCCATACGGTATTACCCTTCGCTCAGCCCCTTGGCCGGTGGTGTGGCACCCGCGCTGCAGCCCCCAGTGGCGGTCGCGGCAGTCACCCCCGCCGGTTCCCTCAAGCGAAATCTGGCACTCACCACCAGCCCCCCCCCCTCCGCAGCGGAGGTGGGGGTGTTTGGCCACTGAGCGATGGCCTAATGCGGATGCACAACGCGCCGTCGAACATCTTCGGTCCGGTGTGCAACGCCGCGCGGCACCGGGCACCGGGGGTCGGGGGGGGGGGAGGGCAAGGCATACTCGCAATCCCGTAAGTGGGGCCCGCCGCGACCGTCACGAACGCCTTCGAGACTGCAGACATGCGGATGCGGCAGGACTGTGCGCGTGCGCCAGGGGACGCCGAGACGCGGCACTACGCATGCCGCAGTGGCTGCAGCCCCTTGCAGGGCCGCCGCTTCCCACGGATGCGTATCACCGTGGACAGGGATGTATCAGGAGAGAGAAGAGGGGGGGGGGAGGGGAGATGGAACCCAAAAGTTTGTGTACATAAAAATGGCCCAAATCAATATGTCCTTTGGCAAATTCCATTTTTTCCCACTATGAAAGCCGGGTCCAGGGGGCGGGGGGGGGGGGGGTTCATGAATGCACTCGAAGGGAAGGCACCTCAGAGGCAGCCCAAGAAGCGGGCAGATCGGCGGTTGGAGGAGGTTGCCAAAGCGGTTGGGGGCGGTTACTGTCGGTTACAAATGCCATTGAAGCTGGCACTTGCCGTCAGGGGGACAGTGGCTGGGCATAGGCGGTGTGCCCTGGAGGGTGGGGGGGGGGGGGGGACTGCCCCCCTTTCCAATGCATCACTCGGGGCACCCCCCCTCCTCCGGCCGTTGCAATACCCCCCGCCCGTGCAGCCCCGCCCCCGAATCCCACCCCCCCCAGCCCCCAGCCCCAAGCCCCATAGAAGTGACGCGGCACAGCCGCCCCAAGCGCTGCCCCACGGCCCTCCCAGACGGACGTGTAGCGCGGGCCCATCACGCCCATCATCACGTCACTGAGTGGCACACGGCGGACTTCCAACGGGCCTCAGTCCCCTGGCCGGACCACTGGCGGCGCGGGTGGCGGCGGTCGGAACGGTGGGTGCGCGGCTGTGACTGCTTTAAGTGCTCTGGCGGATGCATGAGCCCCAAGGGCCCCCCGGGGATGCATTGGAAAGGGGGAAGGCACCCCCACACCCCCCTCCAGGGCACACTGCCTATGCCCAGCCGCTGTCCCCCTAACGCCAAGCGCCGGCTTCAAGGGCATTTGTAACCGACAGTAACCGCCCCCCAACCGCTTTGCCAACCCCCTCCAACTGCCGGTCTACCCGCCTCTGGGGCCGCCTCTGAGGTCCCTTCCCTTCTAACGCATCCCTGGACCCCCCCCCCCGCCCGCCCGCCCGCCTGCCCCCATCCCGTTTTGGTACGATCGCGCCGCCAGAGGAATCTGATCGCCTGTATTGACCCTGGATTCCCCCCAAACCCACACAGGGAATTCGCAGGACAGCGTCAGGCAGGCAGTCCTGATCTGGTGGGTTGTTAACAAGTCAGGACCTCCCGGCGCCCTGGTCAGACCTGCCACTCGCGTCTGCCCGCTCAGACATGATCGGATGGGGTGGGGTCCTACTGAGCCACACGCCAGACGCAGCACGTTCCTACTGAGTTCTGGTGGTGGGGGGCAGGTACTACTGAGTGGCCTTTGATACGGGGCCGGTTCCTACCGAGCACCGATTTCCCTGTCAGATGCTGGTGGCATGTCTGGCCCTGGTATGATGGGGTATACGGAATGGCGGCCTTTCCGCAAGGGGCTGCCGGCAACCGGTGTTGCTGTGGACCGGCCCCGTTGTCACACGCGCGACCGTCCTCAGCGACGGGCTCGGGGCCTGGGCCTTGTGCCGCTGCTCTGGGGAGGGCGTCTGTGCGTCACCCCCTTCCCTTCTCCCCTCCCTCCAACCCCCCAGGGATGTATCAGCAGAGAGGGGGACGGGGGGGGGGGGGGGCGATGGAGTACGGGGCTCGGGACATGGGGCCCAGGGGCATCCCCCTCAGCAGGTCTACTGCCCCCCCCTATCCCCATCCCCAAGGATGTATTGGAAGAGAGGAGAGGGGGGCGCGACAGGGATGCATTGGAAAGCCCCCCCCCCCCCTCCAAGGCTCCCTCCCAGCCAACGCCCAGCCACTGTCTCCCTGACGCCAAATGCCAACCTCAACGGCATTTGAAACCGACAGTAACCGCCCCCAACCGCTTGGGCAACCTCCTCGATCCGCCTGCATAACCGCTGCTGGGGCTGCCTCTGAGGTCCCTTCCCTTCGACCCGGGGGGTGGGGGCACAAATTTGTGTACCAAAAATGGCCCGATCAGGTTTTCCCTTTTGTAAATTTCGTTTTTTCCAATGATGGTCACTTTGGTCTGGGGTGTTGTCAGCCTACGGTTGTCAGCCGTTCGAATCTCTCCTTGCGCCACCCGACACAACAGCGCTCTGCACAGAACCCACAGTGTCCTGTGCCCCGCCCCCGACGCACCCGGAGTGCCAATGAGCTGCAGCTGCGAGAGGGCCATGAAGGAGGTCGTGTGGGGCTGCGATGCGCAGAGGAGCACGCGGTAGAGGGAGTACGACGCGTTGTTGGTGAACGACAGCTCCGAGCGGCAGCTGCGGCACCCGAAGGTCACGTTGCCGGCGCTGATGTTGGCCCACGAGGAGCCGTCCGCGGATCCCAGAAGTTCCCACGTGGCCGGATCTGCTGCCTGAAACGCGGGCCGGGGCCGCGTCGGGGGTGGGCACGGGGATGATGCCCCCGCTCAAGCATGTGTTAGAAGAGAGGAGGGGGGGGGGAGGTCTGGAACCCAAAAGTCCAAAAATTTGTGTACCAAAAATGGCCCAAATCAAAATCCTTTCCTTTTGTAAATTTCATTCTTCCCTGGGACCCCACCTCCTCCAACGGTTGTCAGCCGTTCTAATACATCCCTGCCTCCGCTTCCTTGGGCTGAGCCTGCGACCCAGCCGCCCTCCGCTTCCCCAACCGCCTCGGCCAGCGGCGCGCGCAGCCGTTAGCAACCGCTCTGAACCGTTTCGCCAGCCCCTTCCAACCGCCTTCCCAACCACTTCTGGCACCCCCGCACTGGGGGCCCTCTCCGTCGGATACACCCTTTGGGCGGGGGACCCAGGCAATCAGGAGGCACGGGAACGAACAGCCACAGCTATTGCCCTGGTACATGCGAAAGCCCGTCCAAGGGACCCGCCGTCGAACGCAGTGACCCAAATCAAGGGGTCGTCCAAGGGCATGCGGTGCTCGATCCCCTTCAAGACCGACAGAGGGCGCTAGCTGACCAGCAAAGCGTTGACGCCAGGTTGCTGCAGCGTGAGAATTGGCTCTTAGAGTTTCACTCAATTCAAACCCTTCGGCAAAAGTCAAAACAAAAATGAAAAAATCGAATGCCGTTTGGACATCGCACCTGCAGCTTTGCATCTCGAAACCAAATCTATCCACGAAACGAAACTAAAAACATGCATATGCCCCTGGGGTCTTGTCAAGGTACTGGCAAAGGCATCGAAACAGACGAAGCCCACGCCCTGTGCAGCTTGGACAGCGGCTTTCTTTTCGCCCACACTCGGGATATGTCTCAAACCCATCAGAATGTATCCCCACCCCACACCACCCCACCCCACCCCACCCCACCCCACCCCACCCCACCCCACCCCACCCCACCCCACCCCACCCCACCCCACCCCACCCCACCCCACCCCACACCACACCACACCACACCACACCACACCACACCACACCACACCACACCACACCACACCACACCACCCCACCCCACCCCACCCCACCCCACCCCACCCCACCCCACCCCACCCCCTGGTGACCTGGCACCAGTATAAAAACCCTCAGGATGGTAGCTGTGGGACGGATTGCCCACACGCACTGCCACCCGTGAAGTCCGTCGTGGTACGTCGTGGTTCTCTGTGCGTCTTCCCTGTGTCAAGCCGGGCCCACCCCGCCCGCCAACTGTCCAGGACCCCTCCCTGGGCCTGAAATGCAGTCTTGTGGGGGACAAACGCACCTACGTGGCCTCCCCCGACCGCCGGACGCCGACATGGCGCCGGCTCAGTGGCAGGGTACCACTGTGGTGCCGCCGACGAATGCGTGCGTCATCGTGGCGCGACCTCCAGAGCGGAGCGCCACCGTGGCGCTACCCCAACAGCCCTGCGCCGACGTGGCGCTGGCTCAGTGGCAGGGCACCACCGTGGTGCCGCCAAAGTACCCGTGCGCCGTCGTGACGCGGCCTTCAGGGCGGAGTGCTGCCATGGCGCCGCCCAAACATTCATGCGCCAATGTGGCGCAAGTTCGGTGGCAGCACACCATCGTGGGGCGATCAACGTGCACCTGCGCCGCCGTGGCGCGATCTTCAGGGCAGACGTCATCGTGGCGTTGCCCAGACAGCCCTGCGCCGACTTTGCGCCATTTCAGTGACAGGGCACCACCGTGGTGCAGTCAACGTACACGTGCGCTGTCGTGGCGCAACCTTCAGGGCAAAGCGCCACCGTGGCGCTGCCCAGACGGCGTTGCACCGACGTGGCGCCAGCTCGGTGGTAGAGTGCCACCGTGATGCAGGCAACGTACACGTACACCGTCGTGGTGTGCCCTTCTGGGCAAAGCGCCGCGTGGCGCCGCCCAGACAATCGTGCGCCGATGTGGCGCAAGCTGAATGGCAGAGCACCACAGTGGTGCCGCCGCCGTGCGCGTGTGCTGCCATGACGCGATTTTTGTGCGCCAGCTCGGCCATGGTGTATCCTCCAGGCCAATATTCGAGGCACCATGGCGGGGTCTGCACCTGGCGCTCTGCCAACCTCCGTGACACCCCGTGCAGAGGTGACGTGTCATCGGCAGTACTCACCGCCTCACATGTCGTCGGCGAACCTCGCCGTCTCGCTCGGGCACCATCGTGGTGCCACTTTCTCGTTCACGTGCCGTCTCGGTGCACGTATCGTAGGGCTCGTCGTTTGGGCTCGGCCTTTGCGGCCGGGCGTCGTCGGTGACCTCCGCGGCGATGCACCACCGTGGTGCTATGGCTGTGACGCACGTCCCGCACTCAGCCGGGGGTACTCAGGCCACCGGCAGTGCGCGTGATCGTGTAGTGTGACCGTACTCGCGACACCGGCGGTACCCAGCCCGCCGGCAATGCGCATAGGCGTACTGGGCCTCGCATAAGTCGGGGGTGATGCCCCGGGGAGACCCACGCCTTCACGCGCTGGATGATTCTGGGACGCTGACTCGGGTGGATCCAGGGCCTTCGGACGGTTGGTGACAGGGACCCGGAGGCAGATCGAACCGTGGTGTTGTCGTACACCGGCGCTTGGACCCGGACGGCCTGCCGGGAGGAGCATCCTGAGGTGTGCGACGAGATCTGTCTTGCTCTTGCGGAGGTAAGACGGAGGACTCCCCTGGTTGGTCTGCGTGGGACCCCCGGGGGACGATGCTCAGGCAACCCACCCCCCCATTTTGGCGAAGAAATGCCAACAATTCGGCAGGACAATTCGGCGGGCCTATTTTTCGGCAAACTGCTTCCCGGTCACCAGGATTATGGCCCTGGCCCCCCAAACACACTGTCCCTTTGGTTGCTGTGTTGTCAGAGACATGTGGAACCCCTTGTAAGCCGAAATTTTTTTTGCATCGTGCAGCTTCTATAAGACGAAAAAGACAACTGCAGAGCGAAAATGAGTGGTTGACTGGTTACCATGCTGGGCCATAACATGCTGAAATTTCGGGTAACCAGGTTCAAACCCAGTTGAGGGTACTTTTGTGACCTGGACCCAGAGTCAAAGACAGGTTTTTGGAAGTGTCCGGGGGGTAACTTGGGGTAACTTGGTCCCACCGTTTCGGTTTGTGGCGCTTTTTTTTGCATGTGCACGGGACGACTATGCACTTCCTGAATATCCAAGAGGTGTGAATTGGTATAACGACATTTTTGAAATCCGGGCCCGTTTCTGGCCGGGATCACCCAGAAAAATCACAAAAAAATGAACAACAACAAGAGCACACTCCTTTGGCACTGCACCCAACCCGCAAATGCAGAGAGAGAACAAAGGCACACAGAAACAAATGCACAGAGACTTCTCAAGCAATGAAAGTCCGCAGTGGGAATGACTGCAATCGCAGTCTCAGAGTCTCACAGTCTCACAGTCAGTGCCCTACCTCTTTCTCGTCCTCGGGATCCACCCAAATGGGCCATTCCCCGGCCTCCCTTTCCCGCACATCCCAAGAGTCGTGCTCCTGCCCCAGCAGGTAGCACCCCCTTTCCCGCTCATCCCCCCATTCTTCTTGGTCCCGTTTACGT
Organism: Eutreptiella sp. 'Long Island Sound 2002'; assembly: GCA_964036045.1. Taxonomy (NCBI): domain Eukaryota; phylum Euglenozoa; class Euglenophyceae; order Eutreptiales; family Eutreptiaceae; genus Eutreptiella; species Eutreptiella sp. 'Long Island Sound 2002'. The sequence goes on along the minus strand of OZ038379.1, from coordinate 166,028,749 downwards.
CCGTGTTACTGTTGGAAACACTTTCAGCAGCAGGTTCTTTCGGCTCCACAATTTTCTTGGCATCGGCACCAGCTGGCACGGACTGATTGCAGTCCACGGTCAGGTCAACTGGGTTGCTATGCATGTTGATACAATGATTACTCTGCAGGGCAAAGGCAGGACAACTCACCCCTACCCCTTGGTACTTCTCCTCTACTCCCGAGCCCACTGAGGGATACGCCTAGTGACATCACCATTGATCATGCAAAGGAGGTAGCCAATCTGGGTGTCTGGAGACATGTACCGGCGACAGGTCAAGGAGGGCAAGCACCCCAGGAACCTGAGTTACATCTTGAACAAAGTTTTCCAACTTTGCCTCTAGTTCAAGCACCCGTGCATACAACCGATGGGCTATTGGTCGCCTCTCGCCACCTCTGCAACCTTTGGGGACAACATCAACCTGAATTCCCTCAATGAACTTGTAAATGGGGTCCCCCATACCCGCATAGAAGGTCAGAGACAGATGCAAAAGCATGCGCTTTTTCTTCAACACATCCAGTGTGTTCTGAAGGACCGTGGGCAGTTGCACAACGTCACCATTTTCGTCAATTTCCTTTTCCCTCTTCTTTTTGTGGTCCTCAGCCTCCTGTTTCAGCCATTGGTACTCAGCACGCAAATTCTTGCTATGGTGGGCTGCAGTTTCCATGGAAGAGGACCACCGCGTGTCTGTGTAGTCAGGGGGAGTTGCCCCAATGAAAGCAATGTACCTCTGCCTACGTTGCGCTTGCTGCGCACCTCACAGCAGCGAACGCATCCACCGCATGTAGTTACGCATGTCTGCCAATTCCTTGTGTTCCTGCATGGCCGCACCAAACCTATTAGCAGAATGAGCCCAGCACGTGCGCAACCGTGCGTTACCGAAAAAGGCTGCCAAATGCTCCCTGAATGCCTTCGCGCAGTACCCGGCATTGTCCACCAGAACGACTCCTACGCGGTCCCGCGGCAGCCCCAGCTCTTCCCATGCATCCATGACAGCCTTAGCGACCGTCTTGCTGTTGACTGCCTCCTTGCGACCGATGAATGCAGTCGTGGTGTAACAAACACGCTCAGGTGTGTGCACAATAATGTTCACCGGATGCCGATCACAGCAATCAGTGGTCTCATCAAAAACAATTCCCAGGCAACCACCACGCATCACATCATCGTTCAACAGACGCAAAGCCGCAGCCCGTTGTTTGCGAATGATGGTCGGGTGGTAATAAGATTCAGCCTGATGGGTTCCACAAACATGGCCACCTACCGAGGTATATGTCCTGAAAATTGGACGAATGTCCTCTAGAATCGTCAGGGGGCGCCCACCTTCCATGAGACAATACACCAAATCCTCCGGGAGGTCCCGTGGATCCTTCACTTGCAGAATGGTTTGCCAAGATGGCTTTGATGCCAGCTCAGCAGGAAGAGAAACTGGCTCCTCTTCACGGAAAGCACGGCGCCTACCACGCTGCAGCTCTACCACCTCTGACCTATATTTCTTGTCTCTGCTTTTATCCCATTTCTGTGCCACATACTCGTGCTTCCTCTTTTTGTCTGCCCGTTCCTTGTCCTCTTTCTCCTTCACCTTCCGTTTCTCTTCCCGTTCTGCATATCCTGGGGCAAGCACCAACTTTGCACCCGCACGAATGACCTTGGCACACGCGGCATCATGAATCCCTGAGATAACATGCCTTGTCAATGAGTCCTCCCGAGTCTCATCCATCATCTTACCACATGGCTTACAGTATAGCTTGCCGTTGTTATCATACAAACCATACTTACTGTACTTTTCAACCCGCTATGCAATTGTAACAGTTTTCAGCACACGGGGGTTTTTGGCCTTCTTTAAGGGGTCTGGACGCGAAGGCTTTGCAGGCTTTTGCTGGGCACCTGACTCCTTTGCAGAAGTGGAAGACTCGGCAACCTCGCATTCCCCAGGCTTTTTCTGGGCACCTGACTCCTTTGCAGAAGTGGAAGACTCGGCAACCTCGCATTCCCCAGGCTTTTTCTGGGCACCTGACTCCTTTGCAGAAGTGGAAGACTCGGCAACCTCGCACTCCCCAGACACAGCTACAGAATCCACTGCAGGCACTAGTAGCCCGGAATCCACTGATTGGGGGCCTGTTGATGAGCTGCCCGAAGAACGGCGGCTGAAGAACGCACTGGGCCGTGCAGAGCGAACACAAAATTCGCAAACTGCCCCCTCACCGGCATCAGGATACTTGTCCCGAAGCAAAGCTTGATCAGCGGAGGACAACGAATCCCAGGGGACCAAAGACACGTCCTTTTGTGGACAGTAAAAGCACTGCATGGTGCCAATCTGAACAACCAATGTACAAAGAAAAGGTATTATGCAGTGTCCCAAAGTAAGGGATGCCTCCAACTCAGGTGACCCAGAACCCATAAACCCCAACAGGTCGGCAAAACGAGGCGGCAAAACCCCAGAAACCTAGTGATTCGGCAAAACAAATCGGCGAAATTCAGAAATCGAACAATTCGGCAGACCAATTCGGCAAATTCGGCCAAACTCGGCCGCCGAATTGGGGGGGGGGGGGGGGGGGGTTGCTCAGGCCCATCGTCCATGGGACCGCGGCAGGCGCTCCTCCTCCTCCTCCTCCTCCTCCTCCTCCTCCTCCTCCTCCTCCACCCCACCCCACCCCACCCCACCCCACCCCACCCCACCCCACCCCACCCCACACCACGCCACACCCCCGATGGCTGATGATAATGTGGGTGGACGACACCATCACCATCCTGGCGCGGGGGAAGGACCAAAGGATCCTAGTGGACCAGCGCACCTACTTCCGGGGGGTGTTGCGGGTCTCGGCGCCGGACAAGAAAGCCCAGCACAGCTCCATGGGACCCCGATGCGTCCTACGATTCCCGGACCCCGCGGCGGTTGACGCGCATGTGGGGCGCTCCCGGGTCACGGCTTCCCCTCAACACCGGGAGAGGGCTCCCCAGCCCTCGGCTGAACCCTCGTCGGCCCCAGTTTGACGCACGGATACGCCCAAACAGCTGCAACGCCGCCCACACAGACCAGCACTCACAAACTACTGCAGAGAGGCGGGGTAGAGGGATCAGCAGATGCACAAGGGCCGGGGACGACCTCGGAATACGTGGAAGAGGACAGGGCCAGCGCAGTCACCAATGTGGCCCCGAGCATCGGCTGCACCTCGAGGTCCAGGCCACACGGGCTGAGGTGCAGGTACACGCCTCCGGACTGCAGGAGCGCCGTCGCGTCGGCACCGAGGACGCTGGCGTTCGTCTGGTGGGTGGCCCGAATGTGATCGCCCGCCAACAAAACGTTGCCTGACGGGGGATGCGAAGAGGCGTCAGCCCCCCCCCCCCCCCTCCTCGAGCCCCGCAAGATGTGGTCGCGTAGCTCAGCTGTCCTGCACCTGACACCTGAGCTAGAGGTACCCCGTCCGAACCCTTGGGGCAGGCTAACATCAGAGGAGAGGAAAGGGGGGGGGGGTCTGGGACCCAAACGTTTGTGCACCAAAAATGGCCCAATCACATTGTCCCTTTTGTAAATGTCATTTGTTCCCACGATGGTCACTTTGGTCGGGGGGGGGGGGGTTGACACAAGGCCTCGGTATCAGATTGTTTGCCTGTGACGGCGCCTATTGGCCTCTCGCCGTTGCTCATTCTGACCCTCTGTGGGCCCGAACGTGTTTTGGTTGTGTCAACGGAGCCCCTGGATGACTTGTCCTGTTTGACTACTCCAGGGTCGGCTGTCCCAGAGACGGGCTGTTTCCCGTGCTGTTGACCAAGTGCATCCAGATGCACACTGCGAGTCCATGCGGGGGTTTGCCGACTCCAGCACTGACTTGTGCGCGCTGGGGTGTGCATCTGCAGGATAATTTTCCTGACAGGGGCTTCTAACAACCACAATTATTCTTTCCCTCTTGTCCTTTCCTTCTCCTCCTTCTGCGCTCTGCACCGTTTTCGGAGGGCGGCCGGAGGGGGGGTGTCGCCATTGTGTGTGGTTCTCGTCTGCAGCCGGCGGTGCCTATTGGCTGATCGCCATTCACTGCCCTTCCCGTGGACCCGTTGCCTCCATTGGCGGCGGTCTGGGGAGGAGGAGGGGGGAGTCCGGAGGGGGCACCGGCCTCCCTCACAGGCGCGCGCGCGCGACCCTCTCCACCCCTCTGCAGCCTCCCTGACACCCGCAACCTCCTCCACCCTCTGCACTCCGCATCAACACTGCTCAGCCCACTTGCTTGTTGGGGCCATGCCCAGGTCAAGCTGGCCAAGCCCTCTCGAGAAAACTCACACGCTCCTGAGGCTGGGGGGACTTTGGAACGCCCACACACGGCATCGTCATCGTCCGGAATGGACACACTGCATTTGCATGTCACTCTCATCGTGAACGGTGGGCTGGCCAAGGCACTGAGGCAGAAAGTGGCATGGGGTGAAGCCTCTGCTGTTTTGAAACAAAGCACGCGCCCAACCCCGCGTCCAGTGCAAGGTTCGCCTTGCGTTGTTTAGCCATAGAACGACGATGGTCGTCACCCTCCGGAATCACTCCGTGCATCGTCATGAATACGGCGCCAGAGGCGCCGCCACAGATTGTCCCAGGATTGTTCGCAGATACGGCGCCGGAGGCGCCGACACAGTTCGCTGCACAGGAGCCCCTGAGGTCACTGGTCAGGCCCTTGGCGGGCCCTCGTGTTGTTTAGACAAGGGTCGGGGGGGGGGGAGATGAGGATGGCATCCTGTAGTGCTGCTGCTGCACAAGGACGACCCACTCCCACGCCGGTACGGTACGGCTCGTACGCCACCCATGCGCCACTCATACCACCAGCAATACGCAACCCACACCCATACGCCAGGCGCACACCGGTGGTGCACGGCTCATGCGCCGCGCGTGCGCATGTGCCACTCATGGGTACCCCGTGGGCCGTTCGGGCACGGCCCATACGCCCCTCGCACGCCAGCCGTGCGTACGCCACTCATGTTGTCAGGACGAAAGTTCAACATGATCACCAGTGCGTCATGTGGGCGTCTCCGATGAGGGCCGTTCTTCTTCCACATGCATTCGGCAATCAAATGATTGCAAATGAGGCGTCTCTCACGCCGTGGTGCCATGCTGCCATGCCAAAGCAGCACCAAAACCGCCATTTGATCATTGAAGACCCTGAGGCAACTGCCAACAACCGTCAACCAGTCATCAGTTGTCCATCAACCGCCGGCGGTTGGCGGTTAAGCATCAGCAGTTCAGCAGTTGGAGGTCAACCGCCAGCAGTCGGCAATCAACCGCCGCCGGCTGTCCCAACTTTCCTCAACCGAGACGAAACCCCTGCCAAGCCCTCCGGCCTCAGACAGTGAGGCTGCCTCACGGACGGGACACACAGCAAGAAGGGGAGTCCGAGCGGCATACCTCCCCCTTGCCATTGGGCTGCCCAACAATCCGGGTCATCATAGCACCACCACGAGCATTCCTCCCGCGTGTACTCATGGCACCACGGGGCATCGGGTCCTGCGGCCACCGGCATGCCCACTTCGAGGCACGTGCCCCCGGCGCTGCGTTGGAAATCCGACTCGTTTGCGAAGACAGCGTCCTCGAGCCACGTCTTGATGCGGTGCCCGCGCACGAGGCTCTGGTGGGTGTGGGGACGAGGACGATCTCCTCCGTCCAGTACTTGAGGAAGCACTTCGAAGAGGCCCAGGACACCGCGAGGCAGTTGGGGTCCGTGCGGCACCAGTCCCAGCAACCCTGAGAAGGGGCAAGGGAGAGGGGGGAGGGAGGGCGGAAGGGGGGCAGGCAGAGAGGAAGTTGCAGTTGGAGTTAGGGCAAGGACCGATTAAGTGGCTGCTGGTTGGACTTTGAACCTCACCAGCAGCTCTTGTTGCCGCCCCTCAAGTTGGAGATTGGGGTTTCGTTTTGCCCTGCAACTGCGTGTTCACAACCCGACCCTTTTCAGGCGCACTTGCACCAGCACGCCCCACGCGTGAGCATGGTGCTTATTTTCCTCCAGGGGCCTTGGACCCACGCTGCATCGGGGTCCTCGGGTCCCCCCACTTCGCACTTGCGCAGGAGGTAGGGCAGAAACCACAACTGCCACGGCATAGGGTCCCAGGGAGGTGTGAGGAGGTGGCAACGGGAACCAAGACACCTAGAACGCACCCAAGGTTCGGGTTAGAACGGCGTCCATGACTGTTACAGAGTGTTTTGTACGAGGCGTCCCCCTGCGTGAGGGGTTGTTGTCATGGGAAAAAGCGGCTGTGCTATGCCCGTTCCTGCCCAAAACAACTTTGGGACTGCACAACCTCCTGTTTTGTTTGGATGTGACTTTCAGCTGACTGTTGCAGCAATGGGGCCCAGCCCTCTTTCCTATGGGTCGAGCGGCCTTGTCGAAGCGAGGGATCCTGCCTCACCATCGTTTCCCCTGAATGAGGTCGTGCTTGTGCAAGGGGGGTACCCTCATCAGCCACCCCTGCCTCCACCCTATTCCTGGGTGCTCCCGTTTTACGGGCAGCTGCCTCTGCCCTCGCATGCCCCTCAGGCACGTGGTCGCTGCACGACGCACACATGAGGGGACTTTTCTTTTCCGCTCTGTGACAGCACGCGGCTTCCGCAGACAGAGCCTCCCGGTGCCCGGCGCCTGTCTCAAGCCCTCGCCCTGTCGCATGCTCCTCCTCCTTTTGACTGGCCTTCACACGCCTCCTGCGCTGTGGTCCGATAAAGGCACCACAACCATCGACTGTCAGGAAGTCCCAATAGCTCACACAGTAGACGCAGTCTTCTGCACGTTCAGCCCCACCGCTGAGTTGGCGAAGGGCCAACAAGTCGGCAACGAGTCAGCGAAACCGGTGAACAGTGGATTGTTGAGGTGGGCCCCAATGAATGAGTGTGTTGCAAACCGGAACTCTGCGCAAGGGGCCAGCACCACAAAGCAGGGCTGCTTTGGTGTCAAATGCAACGCATTTGCCCCCACCCCCGGGTGCCGGTAAATTGCTCCGCCGACTCACTGACCGATTTGTTGGCCTTGATGTTCGCCCACTCAGGAGGAGGGTTGCGCATCGTCCCCAAGATGGTGAAAGCCCCATGAACATCCTTTGGGGATGTCCGTACTGCCCCCACTGTGGATGGCGGTCAGTGGCACTAGTCAATCCTTCAACACAGACAAGCAGGCAAGCACTGGATCGTCAGTGTATGAATGGCAGTCTGGAGTCCACGGCACAACCTCCATGCGTGTGCATGCTTGCGTGCCGGACGTGCGCGCGTTTGTGGGTGGGTGGGTGTGCTTGTGCACGTTGGCGTTGGTGTTGGTGTGAGTGTGTGTGTGTGTGTGTGTGCGCGCGCGCACGCGCGCGTGTGTGTGTGTGTGCGTTGTGTGTGGTGCATGCTCGTTCCTTTACATCACCCGGTGGCCGTTTTCCCACAGCACTCACGATCGTCCACAAAGTCGCATCTGATCTGTTTTGATGTACACCAACACACATGTCAGGGAGGCGTGAGAGACCGACGCGAGGCGCGCGCAGTCTCTTGGAGGGGCGGGGAGTGCACGCAAGCAAGCGGACAAGAAAGAGGAGAGTGGGGCACCTGCTGCGTGTAGGACTGGCACCATTCTGGGGCTGGGAACACCTCGACCCCGGACATGAAGCAGCTGGTGTTCCCTGTGCTGTTGTGAACAGCAAACGCGAACGTGTCCAGCCCCCCCCCCAGGGCTATGCGGGGCTGCCACTCATCTGTGGGGGGTAGATCAGGAGCCGCAAGCTGGAAGCCCAGCAGCAGGAGGCCCATGATGTACCAGACATTTCCCATGTGGACATGCTTTGCCACACTGGACAACGAGTCACGGCGTCTCCTCCCGGAGGGTCCGGTGGCGCTGCAGCATCCAATGAGTCGCAATGCTGGCAACAACCCGGGTCACAAACCCATGGGTGCAAGCTGCCATAGGAGTCAATGAAACAAAGGAGGACTCGCCAGCCAGCCACACTGTGAATGCAAACCTCCCTGTTCCGGTTTCAACACCACTCGTTCACAAGTTTCGGCGTCAAAGCCACACGGCACATGCCAAGGAGCCAAGAGCCCAAGTATACGCCTTTGGCAAGCTGCAGACCGTATGCATTGGGACGTATTCACACATGCTTTTGACGGAAGCTCCCTCGGGCAACTGGTTTGATCATCCCAGAGGGGACACCAGCACACCGCGGCATTCCGAGAGGAAGCAATGGGGTCGGGAAAGTTCAAGAAACACGAATGCGGGAGAGCGGGAGAGGGAGAGAACCTAGCGTACACCTCTTATATCAATGTGGTTCTTGGCTTCTACACAAGCAAAAAGCCCAGCGGCTCATGACACGCAACAGTAAATTAATAACGAATCAACGTTTCCAATACGGAGTTCTTTAGACGTCGACTGGTGGATGGTTTCCCTGACCTTTGCGGGCATACTCGGGCACACCAAAGAAAGAGAGAGCACGCATGTGGGAAAACCCCTTAACAAAATGGCCAAAAAGCCCCTGATGGTGCAAACAATTACGCCCTGTGTGATCAAGAAAGCAAGTTGATTGTCTAACTCAAGTCAAGACGAGAGCATAGATCACAAATGCAGCACCTTAGACTCAACAGGAAAACGTGAGGTATCATGACTATAGCACAGTGTCAAAGAGTGCAATGTGTTCACCAAACCTACTCTCAATGTACACCTTCCACATTTCACACAGTCGTCGTCTTTCGTACTCCCGCTACCCTTGAGTATCTGCATGTCATATCTCAGATCACTCACTCAGATCCCCATGGCACTTGCTAGTCATGCTAGGCCTTGTGAGCATCCCGACTAACTTGGACTAAAGCGCGCAGCGCAAAGTTTCGAGATTTTCTCAAAATTTTTTGAAGATGAGAAGCCGACACGCTGGGAATGTGTTTTTCGAGTGCCTGCTTACAAGGTGCATGATTTAGAATGTTGTCGAAGTGTCGATTTCACAGTGTAACGTTGACTTCAACAACACAGCAAACGGAACAAGCAAAGACTGATCACATGCGCATTACCCTTGTACTGGTACACTGCAACACAAGATGTAGCGAATAGTGCAGTGTCCTCACGTCGCCATACATTCTGTATGCAAGTGTATGATGCATCGCACTCAAATTGCATGTGCATGGGGTTTCATCTTTCCGTTGTACATGCATGTGTGCACTTGCGTTACTCTGATGCAAAGAACGTCAGCTCAACCCATTAGGGAAAGAGGCTGCATGTTCTGTTGGTGGTACTGTATTGACGAACACAGTCCAGCATGCAAATACTTGTCACATCATGTCATCAGAAGAACTGGAATATACCTGCTCCATGTCCTTCTTCGCCATCCACGCCCTGGCCTCGGGGGAGCATAGTTACAATATACCTGTCTCCCACATTTCCTGTGGTGGCGGTGCATGTTCCTGGTAGTAATACTGGTGGTCATAGCGGTATTTTGCTGTATACCATTTCTGTAGAGTGGGCATGGAGTCAAACTTGGTGCAATGTTTGCATGTGCTTGAGACATGATGTGCGGAATCTAGCCAATGCCCACATTTCAAGTTTGCAAGTTGGTGCTTGGGTGTGTGGGCACAGGGTGAGGCAAGTTTAGCAGGTTCACATGGACCACCCGGGCGTCGGCCCTGAGCCCTCCGGCGGTGTAAAACCCACCATTCAACGTAGGAAGTGCTTAGAGGATCATGGCAAAAAGATAGATTGTACAATGGTCAATCAGATTACAAAACAAGCGGAGGGGGGCTCCACGAGATGGGGAAGGGCAGTGTGCGGGCTGCGATCGCCTCTGAAAAGGTATCTGTCGGACGTGGAAGTCAAATTGCACAATATGCACATGCATGATCAAGTATTTATAACAAACAACGATGAGCATGTTGAGGAAATTGCAATGAAGCAATGATACATGATATGTTGTGGAGGGTGTGGAAAAGTAGGATTAAATGAATCCTTCGTCTTTCGTGCTTGGTCTGGCTCTTCCTTTGCTGGTGCGAAGCACCATCAAAAGAAAAGCCTTATTACGTTTTTAGCCGTTTTCGGGTCACCTTTCTATGTCGGAAGTGGAGCCAGGCGGTGACAAACAAGAGCAAAAACACTCCTTTGCCTTGTGTTTAAGCTAGCAGCGCAAAGACAGGGAGGGTGCATTTGGCAAGATTAGCGACACAGGTTGCAAATAGCATAAAATTGACATATTCATAACTCGGGCCTATTGTATCGGATTTTGACGAAATGAATGGCAATTTCGGTCAATTTGGGGGTATTCTTTTCATTTTTGAGCTTGTGAAGGCAGCCGTATGCGCTGAAAACCGTCAAATAGAAAAGCGGTGCCAAAACAAAATGACGGCGGTTTTTCAACTATACAGCAAGACGAAGCTTTGAGAATCATTTATAAAACTGGTCTTAGATCGAAATTTCGTGCACTGTAGCCCGATTTCACTTTGAACAGTCAAAATGAAAGATCGCAAATGCCGGCGACTGCGAAATGCACGCGTGCACAGCAAATAAATAATATGGCAAATAGATTTCTTGGGATTTGGGGCCTCCGGCTTATATATAGTGTTGTTCGGCACCTCAACTTTGCTGGTGCACCTTTAAATCGCATCCCTAGGTTATATGGAATTAGTGGATGGTGTTAAAGAAGTTAAAACCTTGTAAAGGTCCCAACTTTGCAAAACAGCCATGATTGATCAAAACAAATATGACAGTGCGAATCAGCTCTCTGAGGCAGTCATTTAGAGGGGCTGCATCGTGGACTTTTGAAGTATGTTTCGTTTCGGCGCGCGGACTGTATATAATGGCATAAGGACTGCTTTTAGAGGGGGGCGGGGCCCCATTCCCCGGCCCCCCAATTAAAAGCCCCCCATGGGGGGGGAGGTGAACAAGCATCCGTGAGCCTTGTGCAGTCCGTTGGATAACAATGCACTTCGCAGTAGCGCTCACGGTCTTGCCGAGCCTGTAGACTTGTGGAAAGGGCTGTTGACTAGGGCACGCGAACGCACGCTCGGTGAGCGACAAGTGGATGACGCCCTGAAGTACATGAGCGACAATGCCCTCGTCTTCAGAGTTCAGTGCCGAGTTGAGCTGGGCTATCATAGTGTGACCATAGCTGCCACTATCCTTCCGGCGATTGGGACAGTGGCCAAGCTGCCTAAGAAAGTATAAATCTATGTTCGGATTTTCATAAGGTCTTTCGTTTTTCTATCCCTATTTGTATACCACGTGACACCACGGCTCAACGGTGTGTGGCCCAATTTTTGTATAGTGTCATGTTGATGTTTGGCAAAGAGCCGTTTCCTGTTTGGGACCATCATCAACTAGGCATGCCCCCATTGATGCCTCGATGTCACGATACCTCCAATGTGGATTGTAGGTTTGAGTACAAGCATTGCCATCCACTTAGGCTTCATCACACGTTGTTCAAGAGCTTGAGCCTATGTGGTTCTTGACTGTTTTCCAAGGGCGCCGCGCTAGTGGTGTTCACTTTGCATGTGTGGTGTCGTTGATGATCATCTTATGCATGTAAAGATTCGCTTTTGTGCCAAGGCCAATTTTTGTCGCGGCCGCACGCTGTGAGTTACTGTTTGTGCATTTATATTGTCAAGCAACTTTTCTCTTCGGCTGGTTGCTTCATTTGGTACTCTTTGCACACAATGTGAGTGTGTTTCGCACTTCTTCTTTGTGCCAAGTGTGCCAGGGTTTTTCAAAGGTTGTTTTTGCAAATTGCTTGCACAGGTTTTGCAAACTGCAGGAGTTTTGAAAACCAATGTAGGGTTTGACCCTTAGGTTGGTTGTGGTTTTGGAAGTAGGGGAAAGTTTCTGAACCTGCTTTGCAGTTTTGGGATTGCCCCTCAGAAGAATTCCGTGCGGGGAGTGTTTGCAACACCCCCTGGAATTGAATTGTATCCGTGGCATATGCCCGGGATACAGCAGCCACGGATATCCGCCAATCTCCTGGGCATATGCCACGGGATATTTGGAGTCGAAGGAGGAAATTTGTAAGGAGACAAAAGCAGAGCCATGCTAGTCCTCGGAAAAAAACTCGGAAACCTGAGGCTGTGGTTGTTCTTGGGAATCCTATCAAGGCGGAGCCTTGTGCTAACAATCCTATGGTGCACACACCCTCTCCATAGCAAGAGGTCATTGATCTCACGGCGGACGAGGACTACGCGACTTTTCCCTTGACACAATTAAGCGAAAGGGACTTGTCATGCTATTTACCACTTCTCATGTGCCAAGCTTCGGTTTCCTCCAAAGTATGGATCGTGAGCATGTGAGACATGTGTGACCGAAATGATTGGTTCCCAGCATTTGGCACCATGACCATGACTGCATGATACTTGCTTATTTATGGCGAAGTGTAGGGAACAATGTCCCTTTCATACACATTTGCATCACTTTTTCCCATTGATAGAGAGCACATTGTGTCGTGCTCCAACCCGGACGTCTATCCACAAAACTTTCCAAAATTGTTGGCGTCCACAATTGTTGTGTCATGAATGGCTCAAGTATAGCTATAATGCAAAGCGGGGCAACAAAGCATATCAAGGGAACATCACACCAGAGCGGAAAAAATAGACTCTCAGAAAGAGGGAATGCAAAGAGGGAAAGGGAAGGAGTGGGCTCATCTTATATGCACGTGGTAGCATCCTGGGGCATATGCCATGGATATCTGCCGATATCCTCGGGCCCTAAAGCCACGGATATAAGAATTGTGCCCATGATATTGGATACAGGCGGATATGTGTGGCATAGGCCCAATCATTGTATATTGCTTACAGGGATGGGGTTTTTGTAGCTTAAAGCACCAAAGGCTTTTTCACACACTCTGGGTGTCTCATTGTTTAAGCATGTTCAAAATGGCTTTGGCACCAAGACCTGTCCATTTTTTGTGCCAGCACAGGCAAGGTATCTCAGAGGCGGAGAGGGTCTGAGACTCCATGCTTGAGCTTACGAGGGGAGTGTACCGGAGTAATCACCGTGTTAGACGTCACCGGCGCGATCTCGCCTAACCGACAACGCGATTAAAGCGAAAAACTTTCAAAAAGGCGAAAACAAGCCGTGATGAGTTGACACGTGTGGTAAATTAGATTAGCTGCAGAATGACATTCGAAAATTTGTTCTTCCCATCCTGACGGGCAACACGACTGAAATATTTCCTGGTAACCAAGTAATCCCTCTGGTTGCTTGCATATCCATGGAAAACAATCTGAGAGCTTGTATGAAGGTGATTTATCTTCGCCGTGATAGTGCATCTTGCATCATTGATGCTTGTCGGCCTCGTCACTTGTTTTCAGGAGATACGGAGTGTGCTTTGGCGTGTTTCCGTCCGTATCATGGACGAGTCGGAAATGAAGAATGCGCGTGATGTGGAGTTCTACGACGTGGACCCAATGGTGCACGGTGCACGTTTCCCTCACCCCGCACCCGTGACCAAGACATTTTCTTATCCATCCAAATATTCGAAATTGAATTTAGCCGAAGGAACACTTGTTTTCGTCCACTTTATTAAGAAGGTACATGAGACCATGGTTGTATTTCGATTGCAGGGCCCATGTAAGTATAGCTTTGATTTCTTCGCCAACTTCCCGTGACCGCAACCATGGATTTCGACGCCATTAGCCACATGAGCGACTCCACCAAGATACGAACGCGTCGACAACGGGCCCCGATCATCAAGAACAAGAGGTTATCATGCACTCTCGGCAACGTTGCATTGTTGCAACGGCTCAACGAGATGGAGCCGGAACGGCGGAATGATTACGTCGACCGAGTGAAGTCCATGTTGCACATGTGCGAGGTGTTGAACCGAGGGATCTTCAACCGCGTCACACGCTGCCGACGCGTGCGCCTCCACGCCAACCGCATGAAGCAAATCTTTAGGTTGTTTGTTGATAGTTGCATTTGCTAAAAGGATCCGTTCGAATAAGTGTTGTTATGCATTTTCATGTGGTTTGAAAGTTTCCAAAATTGTCACCAACACTACAACTTGTGGTTTCTATTTTTTCCCTTGAAGCGTAGCGCGGCGGAGGCATTCCGTATTGAATTATGCTAGTTCGGGGGGCGGGGCGAAATGACTTAAGGCAAATCCTTGCCGTGTGCGTATTTGTCTCGTGGAATGTAGCCCGAAAGGAGGGTTTTGCTCTACCCTTGAGCTTTGCTCGGAGGAGCGGCGGTTAGCAACCACCTCCCCGCGGTTGCCGGAGTTGGACATGGTCAATCGAATGCCACGCTACATTGAGGCAAATTTTTTGTCGAAAACTTGGGTCCTCCCCCGAGAAGGATGGCCCAAGCGATCGTAACGCACGAATTCGTAATCATGATGTGGCTGGTGTTTGCCGCAGGAGTCAATTGCATTGGCGGGACGTCAACTTATGGCACATGCTGGTGCTTCGAGGCCGAAGCGGAATTGCGGCGATACTCGGGCATTGGTAGCCACGGCGGCGTCCTTGAAGTCGGAAACCTCAACTTGCAAATGAGCCCCACACTGTTGCAACAAATCCACGACATCACTTCATGTCTTTGTTGGACCCGTTCTCCCCTGGTCCCTACAATAACTACCTACTCGGGCCCCAGTGACGGCGAACACCAACCCTTGCCACGCGTGGCGACCGGGTGCGCGGCGCCGAATAGCCCGGACTCCCAACACGCATCCCAGCCCTCGCCGCCGCGCAATATTTTCCCTCCACAAGCCTACTCCTCCTCGCCACCGTCCTCTGCCAAGTCCGGTGTGTCGCCACTCTCCTCCCGGCATTCTAGCCCCATGCCACGGATATATGTCGCTCCCAAAACCGGGCAAACTGGTTCATTGTCCAAGCGATGGCCCTTTGGCAAAAGTGCATCTCCGGTGATCGACCACGAGCTCTCTCGCCTAGTGGCTGTCCGCGCCCCGGACGCCGCGGCTTCGAGTCTACACGACCGGATTGTGTAGCCCAAGATCGAGCGCCGCGTCCTCCGCTTCGATGTCTCCCCTCGACCATGTCACCACGCTCGACCTTGGTAATTCGTGCAAAGGGCAGCGACAGCGGAGCCTCTCCGCGCTCCCAGTCCCATCGCTGTCTAAGTGAAGGCACTGCGGCGTCGCCGTCGACCTTGAGTCCGCGATCTCCGCGCGTTTTGGCTGAGAGCCCAGGCCGTTCCCCAACGTGTTCGAGGCTTCCGTGGATTCCGGCCCCGTTCGATCCAGCCGCGGTGTGTCAATCGATGCGCCGCGGGTCTAGTTCACAACGACGCACGCGGGTCTCTCTATCGAGCTCCCCGACGCGCCGGCTTTCCCGCACTTTGCCGGGGTGCACCGACGCAATAATTTGGAGTGACGCGTCCCATGCCATCGGCAAACTCTCAAACAACCGGCGGACCCCTCAGCTGCAAGACCATCGCGCTCGCATGCATCTTTTGTCGCCGAGCAAGCGCCGCAGATCAAATTTTCGGGATTGGGCTTCGGCGGCGGTCAAGCCGTACGCTGTCGTTAATGCCTGACGCCGGGCAGCCGCCGCAGGGATCGCAGGGATCGCTTGCCGGTGACGGAGGTGACGATACCATCAGCATTTGGGTATGTGCGCCCCTTGTTCAAGAAGGTTCAAAGGAATTGTTGCAATTGCACTGAAACGTACGCTGAACGCAGCAGGGTAGGATGGGCGTGGGGGTGGGGGCGCTGAGCCTCGAACGAAGAATGGCATGATTGTGAAGAGTCAAGCAGCGTAAATCACTGTCGTCTGTTTCCCGTTCTCTCCTTCCCCAAGCCCCGTTGGTGTCCGTGCCGATCTCAGCATTGGAGGGCCAAGGTTTGCACGTATGGAAGGCCGTACCCGTGGTCGCAAATGTTGCACCCTCCTTGGGGCGGCCCGGCAAGTTTCTAGTTGGGTCTTCTCTAGGCCGGGCAGATCTGGGGCATTTGCCCCAACAGTCGCAGACCCGCACAACGCATTGACCGGCTGCCAGAACCCGCTGGACAAGACAGCCACGGGGTCGCCGTGCGCGCGCTTGTGCTGCGCTTGTGCTGCGGCGCGTGACGTTGGGGCGTCTGGGTCCTGTGGTCCTCTGCCGGGCAATTTGGTGTGAAAGTCTGCATGTGCGGTGCTCTCCGTCTCGTGGAAATGATCTGGTGGCATCTCCGGCGGATAGCGTCAACCGATTGCCCAGTCGCTTCCGATGCGGCGGGCGAGCGCTGGATTGCCGGAACTTTGTGCCGCTGTGAGTGTCCCGCGCCCCCCGTGCATGCCCCTGCCTTGCCCTGCACGGCGGGGCCGACAGACGTCATGGAAACCCTCTTGCCCGTGCACTGGCGTGGGCATTTTGTGTGCGCATTTTCCGTGTCCAAACCTCCGTGCCGCTGCCCCGGCGACGGAGGTGCGCGTGGGCCTCTGGGACCAAAAGAATGAAGGTGGCAGCCGCAGCCCCGTTGGCGCGAGGGAATGCCGCACAGGCGCCTTGCAGCGGCATCCCACCGTGCGAAAGGGGCGGCCGATGCCGCGGTGTGTACTTTACCTTGTGCCCCGTGGAGGCCCCCCGAAGGGGTGGCGGGCCTAATCGTAAGGGGACGCTGGAGGCTGGACATCGCCCGGCACGCCACCTCTGCCTCTGCCCCGATCCACTGCCATACCCGCCGTCTGCAGGGTCTGTTTCGAGGAAGAAACGTGTCGTAGCGCGTCAAGTGGCTGGTGGTGCAGCAGCTGTATCAACTCCGCAAGGTCGGCCTGCTGCACGGCTCCACGACGCCGCCGGGCTCGGGGCTGATCTACCAGCCCAAGTCCGACTCCTGGAGCGACGTGTGGAGCAACTTCTTCCTCGTGTCGGGGTCCAGCAAACCGTTCTGGCTGGAGCTGCTCGACCTGGACCCCTCGTCGCCCCGGCTGCAGGCCGCCGAGCGGGACCTCAACCACGTCAAGCAGCAGCTGGGCCACGCGTTGCCGAGCGCGCGCGGGGGCAGGCGGCGGGAGGCCAGAAGAGAGAGCCCCCCAACAAGGCCCGGCGCTGCAATTAAGTTGGTCTGCGCGTGCCCAGTGTATCATCCCAGAGTCCGTCTGTGTCAGGGCACTAGACTGACGCGCTCGGCGGTGCTGTTGTGGGTTTTGGGCAAGTGTGCTGCCCAAGTGCTCTGCAGGAACTCGTTTCTGTCGGGGCGGGGGGCTCTGGGGGGCTGCCGCAAGGGGATGCTCCTTCAAACTTCATTTTTTCCGGGCCAAGTTTTGGAACGAGATCTGGTTTGTGGGTGCGGGCTCCGCTGCCCCTTTGTAAACGGTGACTACTGGTGCTCTGCGAGTCTCATCCGGGCGTTGGTTGTGCGCATTTTCCAGCGCTTGCTTTGGGCCCCGTTTGTTTCGTCGTGCCGTTGGCGTTGTTCGGTCGTGCTGTTGGTTGTCAGATAGGCTTTTGGAGCCCAGCCCCCCCTCCACGCGCAGTAATTTCAGTCATAGCGCGACCCGTCAATCATGTTCACGGACTGTGTGCCTGGGGGTTCAACGCTGTGGGTCGCTGTTCGAGTGTGTCGTCTCCGTTGGATCTGAGTCGACGGGGGAGGAGGGGCAGAGTATCTGCGGTGGTCTTTTCTGCGATTGTGGGTCCCACGGTCGCGCACATTTGACTGGCATTCGGTCCTACGTCCCGCTTCCCCGACCACCCCCGGAAAGGCCCCCCGTGCCCCAAAGACACGCCCCGGGCAGTGGGATGACGTCCCCCTCTGACCTGCAGACCTGCGTTTTCCCTCCCCCACGACCTCGGCAACCGAAGCCGGTCGGACCAGTCGGAGTGAAGCGGGGACAGCCCGGGGGCTGCGTTGGCACAACCTCCCGAGGGAAGGGAAGGGGGTGAGCAGGGGGGTGAGGGTAGGCCAGGCAGAGGGAGAGGGAGCGCACAAGCCTGCAGGGGGAAAAGGTTTATGTGGCCAGAGGCCAATACGCGCCGCCAGCCGCAGACAGCAGTCCACTGCAGGTGTCATGCCAACCCTGCTACCCACCCTCATGTCTGCGGGGTGGGTGTCAGAAGACTCGTAGCTGCCCGTCCCCGCCGATGGGGGTGGCGGTGGGGCCGTTTGGTGTCAAGTTGGGGGTTTGGGCCGTTGTTGCGAGCCTTTGGTTTCTGACGGCTGCAAGGGGCTTCGGTGCTCAGCGGACAGCATTTGGCGAGGCCGAGGTCCGCTGTTGAGAGCAGGTCCCGCGGGGGCAGCATCGCTGGCTGCAGCGGCGTGTGTCAGCAACGGCGCATCATTGGATTGTGTGCGCCCCCCCCCCCCCTCCCCCCAGGGGTGCATTAGAAGGGAAGGGACCTCAGAGGCGGCCTCAGAAGCGGTTAGGCAGGCGGTTGGAGGAGGATTGCCAAAGCGGTCCGGGGCGGTTATACTGTCGGTTACAACTGCCATTGAAGCTGGCACTTGCCGTCAGGGAGGCAGTGGCTGGGCATAGGCTGGGCGCCCTGGAGGGGGCGGGGGTACCTCCCCTCCCCCTTCCAACGCATCCCTGCCCCCCCCCCCCCCCCCCCGCCGCATTCTCTGCAGAAGCTCGGCATTCCACCCTCAGACGGGTGTAAGCCATCGAAGTGCCCAGATCTGCTGCGGGGGCAGATGTAGGGCGGCATCGAGAGATTGAGGGGTCCGCGTTTGATATGTGGAGGCGTCAAACCCCCAACAGCAGCCGAACCGCAACTCTCAAATGCCTCCAACATCCCGAACAAACCGTTGGTAACCCCCCAACAGCCAACCACAACCCTCACGAACATCCAACAATCTTCAGAGGCCCTCCACCGGCCCGCACCGGCGCATCGGCGGGCCGTGTGTTGCAGGTCCGATGGGGTGTGGCATGCGGTCAGGATCGGGTGGATGCCCTGAAAGCTGACGTCATGGCCCTGTGCCAGCCACGCCTGACGGCGCCTGACGGACGATTGCCCTGAGAGGACTGTCGTATGTGCGGAGGATGTGCCCCCGATGACCGTCGTCTAAGCCACACTACCCCACACTACCCCACAACGCCCCTCATTCTCCCAACGCCCTGCCCTTCGTCTACTGACCACTGAACACATGTCAATAGCATTGTACAGCCTCTGACCCCCTCCCCCCCAGACCCTCTGGGCCTCCTCAAGCGGAGCCCCCTCACGGCACCGGCGCACACGAGCCAAGGGCCCCTCTTTCAGGGGCTCTGGGGGCCCTCATGCCCTCCCCATGTGCCCGCCCCTTCCCGGCCCGCCACGCGCTCCGGTCCGCGTTGCACGGCACAGGCCCACTTCCACAACCGATGCGCTGCTGTCGGTGCACTTCACGCAGTGCGGACCCCCCTCCCCCCAACATGTCGTTGCCCCCTGCCCCGGAGTGCGGGGCACGGAGTGCGGGGCGGCGCCGATGGCCCACCACCGCATGTGGCCCGCTGCCCGTCGGTCGGCGACCGGACGCGGTCTTTGCCTTCGGATGACTGTCAGCGCCGGCCCCCCCAACGGTGGTCCCCCGCCCCTCTGCTCGTCCAGCCCCAAAGGGCCCTGCAGCCCCTTCACGGAGCCGCTGTTTGTCAATGCGGAGGTCCGGGGGCACTGGGGGTTCGCAGTGCTCTGGGCACATGGCACACCCCCAAACGGTGCCCCACACCGCCCAACTACCGCCCTCCCGCCCGCCAGAGCCCGCGCGGCGGGACCAGTGCCCCCGTGGGGCCAGGCCAAGCGGCGGCGGAGGCCGTTCCCAGCTCCGCTGGGCCCAACAAGCGGCACCTGCGGCGGAGATGCACAACGTCCGTGCCCAGAGAGACGAGGGACAGACACCCCATCACTAACCCTCAGTCACCGCCAGCAGTGGGTCAGGGACCTCACATACGCTCTGCCCGTCTCGAGGCCCACGTCCGCTCTGCCGTCCGGAACCCGCAGCAGATCATGTACACCGGCCATGCCACCCTCTGCAGGTCGGAGGTCGCTTCAGAGATCATGGCTTGCTTTCGATCCAACCCCCGTCCCCCCCCCCCCTCTGCTCTACCTCTGCACCCCCTCGGCACCCACTACACCCCCTCGCAGCACTACACCGATGGTGTACAGCGTGCGATTGGACCGGCAGGAGCCGCGTGACCACACGGAGCATGGCCAGGCAAGCACTGAGCGAACATAGCCTACGTCAGCCGTTGAGCCTCTGGCTCTGTCGGCGCCCCCCCTCCCCTTTTGTCGAAGTACCGGCGCCGTATTCACGACAATGCACTGAGAGAGTTCCCGGAGTGATTCCGGAGGGTGACGACCATCGTCGTTCTACGTAGGACAGTGTTGGGGGGGAAAGCCAATGTACTGCAGAAGCACAGGTGGTTGTGGGGGTGGCAACACGCATGGGCAACAGCTGGGTTTGGCTGGTCGTTGAGTGCGCAGTCGATACTCATGGTGGATTTTGCCAGGAGTCTCCGGGTGTTGACCCCACACACATTAGTCCATAGTCCTTGTTTCTGGGTGTTATGGTTTCTTGTGCATTTATGCGTGGACCTACACGTGTCTCCAACATTTTAATTTCAAAGGCTAGCGTCGTTTTGGAAATACGATTTGGAGGTTAAGTTTGGATTGCCATTTCTTCCAAGATGGCTTGCTTTGCCATTGCTATTTCACATGTACTGCTATGCCTCCATGTATGCACTTTGGTGGTGTTGTCACTGTAGTGCAATGTCTCTATCACAGCTTCCCGCTGTGTGATGGCCATGTACACTCAAACAAGTGGTGACCAAGTCGCAGCTACCGTGGTTGCCCCTTCAGAATGTGGGCAGTAGGTGGCCAATGGGTATCAGGTTAATGGTAGTTGAGAGTCACATCTGCGTGCTCCTGCACATTAGACACAAGTTTGAGTGCGAAGTCCTTCACCCTCACCCATCATTGACACGGAGGCATCCAGGGCTGCCGCCAGATCCACATCCAGGAATTAACAGCAACCCTCCAAGAGCTCCCAGCAAGCCTCCAAGAGTCAAAACAAGCCACCAAGAATTAAAATCAAGCCTCCTGGGGTGAATGGCAACCCTTAGAACCTCTGCACTCATTTGAAATCGCCTCTGGTAATTTTGGCACTCTTCAGAGACCTCTAAAGGACACCATTTCGAGGGCTTCTAAGGGGAGACCATTGGCCTGGTATTCGTCCAAAAGCGGGCATGGTGCACGCCTGGTGCGCACGTGGTGTGGGTGTTTTCCCATATTGTCAATCGGTTGGACCTCTGGTGCATGCGTCTGCCTTGCAGTTGTCTTTTCGGTTCTTTTTTGCGAACGATGGCCAACGAAACTTGGAGCAGTACATTCCAACGGCTGCAGGACTTTACAACCCTCAACCGTCAGGTATGTTGCATTGTCCAATGGTGACATCAGGGCATGAGGGAGGGCATGTTGTATGGGGCAGACGATTCCGCCATTGCAGGACTGACATCGTCCCATGGATCTGAATGGCTCATGGACCAAAGGACTGGAGGATAGACCCGATGCACCGAAGGGCACGACTGGGCAGTGCTGGTACCCAAGAGCACGTGACTGCACGCCTCCTCTCCCCATGCACCAGCAGGCCCCTCTAACACACCCCTTCTCCATCCGTGCGTCCGCCCAGTCTACCGACCGGACAACCCCTGCTAAACCGGCATCAGGTGGGGGGTGTCTCCTGCAGCCCAGATGGGCTGTTTGCGCAGCAGGAGCGGGAGCCCATCAGGGGCAGACCAGCCGTGAGGGGGAAAAGGACATATGGTGGACGGCCGCGACAGCGCGTGGAGGAACAGGGCACCTGGGCCGCACAGAAACACAGTGAGGCAGGCTACAGACGGCCTGTGGACAGAGGTGTGTGGACAGCAAAAACAGTCAAACGACCCCGGCAACAACCAGCACATCCTCAATACGCCAATTATTGGGCGCCGCTGACGCGTAAACGGCACACCATGCCACATTCAGCACAGCCCCAACACACCAACTACTGGGCTCCGCGAACGCGGAAACGACACCAGCAAGAGCACCGGCCGCAGCGGCCGACAGAACGCAGCGACCCGACACAACATGCGAAGGGAAGAACGGGTGACCGTCCAGGGCCCCGTAAAGGAGCAACAACCAGACGGAATGTCACACAGGGGGGCAAAACCATGAATCTGATCGAGCTGATGATGGATGCCAAAGACCCGGACACGAGGGTCCGCCTGATTGACGAGCAGATTCTCGACAACACCCGCGTGTTTCCAATAGCCGTTTGGGGTGGTATCCCGTCCACGGCACCCACTTTCATCATTTTGTGGTTGTGGAGGGGCAGGGAAACTGCCATCAACTGCACATGGCCAATTGAGCCAACACAGTGCGAGAGGGTGAATGAGTGTGAGAGTGGAGCCCATGACAGTGGACATTGGGAAGCGGGAGACGGGGTGGGGTTCGAGTTAGCGGGGTTGTGGCGTGGGAGGGAAAGAGTGTGGCAAGTGGTGGGGGTGGGGATGTGAGTCGGGAAAGGGACGTTGTATCCGGACACCTGCGTTAAACAAGGGTGATACATGTGCCCTACAACATCATCATCAGCGGCAACAGACTGCGGATTCCCACATGCAGTCTTGGCTGCTATGAGAAGCTGAGCAATAATGAAAGCAGCGAGGGCTAGAGCTAGTGTGGCATAAGGGTTTGGTGGCGGCCTGTACTACAGGATTCATGTGAAGTACCAGCACAACACGAACGACCAAATGAGTCATTATCATCACTTGCAGTAGGAGACAAGTCGAACACTGCCATCACAGTTGGTGTGACACAGCTGTGAGGCAGTGAGCCTTTTCCGAACCTCCGAACCATTTTGAAACGGCAGCAGCAGCAGCAGTACAAGAGCACTACCGGTAGCCACCCAACAACCCCTTTCCCCCCGCCTCGGCACACAGGGCAGGGGGAGGCACATGACGGTAACAGTGACGCCGTTGAACGCCCCTTCACCGGGTCTGTAGCCAACACCCGCGGGCAGATCTTCGATGTACCGACCGTTTTCGTTTGTGCATTGGGGTTTGAACTGGATGATGCAGGGCCCGCAGTGGGTGCAGCGGTGGAGGTGTTTGGGTGAGGGGCGGTGAATGGTGTTGTGCCACAGCACTGACGCGAGATGGTGTTCCCTGCGGGCTCTCTCCGATGGCACTGTTCATGTGCAGGGAATGGCATTGGCGTCGAAGGAATGAGGGCGTTCAGCGAGGCTTTGAAAAGCAACAGCTCGTTGACAGCTGTGAATCTCGATAGTATGCCTGTGCGGCACCACATGAACGTGCGGTGCATGCGCCTGCGTTTGTGCTGCGTGGCTCTGGGTCCGGGCAGTGGTTGTTGTCATGGGGCGTTGGTGCAAAGGGTTTTGATCAGGTCCCGTGCACTGCACGTGACGGGCGTCGGCGTCTTTGTTGAGCATCTTCTGCCCCCGCCCCCCCCCTTCCTACGCCTCGCCTCTGCCGTCGTGGGGGCGGAGGATTTTGGATTAGGGGATGTGCCGCAGCGCTGTTGGTGTCCAAGGGCCCGTCCATGTGCCGGAGCAGCGAGGACCATGTGCCAAGCCTCGGCAAGGGGCAGGGCCACACACGCACTTCCAGGGCACATGAATCAGAAGTGGCCCACTTGTGGGCAAGGTGGGTACGTAACCCCTGCCGCCTCGGGGATCCCCTCCGCTTCAGAGCGGGGGGCAGAATCAGAAGTGGCCCACTTGTGGGCAAGGTGGGTACGTAACCCCTGCCGCCTCGGGGATCCCCTCCGCTTCAGAGCGGGGGGCAGAATCAGAAGTGGCCCACTTGTGGGCAAGGTGGGTACGTAACCCCTGCCGCCTCGGGGATCCCCTCCGCTTCAGAGCGGGGGGCAGAATCAGAAGTGGCCCACTTGTGGGCAAGGTGGGTACGTAACCCCTGCCGCCTCGGGGATCCCCTCCGGTTCAGAGCGGGGGGCAGAATCAGAAGTTGCCCACTTGTGGGCAAGGTGGGTACGTAACCCCTGCCGCCTCGGAGGTCCCCACCGCTTCAGAGCGGGGGGCAGAGTCAGAAGTGGCCCACTTGTGGGCATGGTGGCTACTTAACCCCTGCCGCCTCGGGGATCCCCTCCGCTTTAGAGCGGGGGGCAGAATCAGAAGTTGCCCACTTGTGGGCAAGGTGGGTACGTAACCCCTGCCGCCTCGGGGATCCCCTCCGCTTCAGAGCGGGGGGCAGAATCAGAAGTGGCCCACTTGTGAGCAAGGTGGCTACTTAACCCCTGCCACCTCGGGGATCCCCTCCGCTTCAGAGCGGGGGGCAGAATCAGAAGTGGCCCACTTGTGGGCAAGGTGGGTACGTAACCCCTGCCGCCTCGGGGATCCCCTCCGCTTCAGAGCGGGGGGCAGAATCAGAAGTGGCCCACTTGTGGGCAAGGTGGCTACTTAACCCCTGCCGCCTCGGGGATCCCCACCGCTTCAGAGCGGGGGGCAGAATCAGAAGTGGCCCACTTGTGGGCAAGGTGGCTACTTAACCCCTGCCGCCTAGGGGATCCCCACCGCTTCAGAGCGGGGGGCAGAATCAGAAGTGGCCCACAAGGCCCACAAGGCCTACGCCTCGCCTCCGCTGTCGGTGGGGGCGGAGGATTTCGGATTAGGGGATGTGCCGCAGCGCTGTTGGTGTCCAAGGGCCCGTCCATGTGCCGGAGCAGCGAGGACCACGTCCCAAGCCTCGGCAAGAGGCAGGGCCACAAACGCACTTCCAGAGCACGTGTTTGTGTGTATAGTTCCTGCCTCCCCCCCCCCACCTCTGCGGTCTTGGGGGCGGTGGATTTAGGACGGAGGGCATGCGGCCTGCCAATCAGCCGGACGTCCCCCCCCCCCCCCTCACGCGACGGCCGCGCCTTGTGTTTGTGACCACTGCCCCCTCGTCCCATGCACCGTGTCCCTGTCCTCCCGGCACTTCGGCAATGCTCAGTTGTTGTGGAGGCACCACATACCCCCTGTCACCACCACCACCAAAACGCTGCCGTGTACACAGGTCTGTGTTGTGGCACCACAAGTACTCACAGACCTCCGGGTCCGCTTTCCCCCCGAATCCGGATCCCCCCCATTGGCCCGATCGGACCGATCTCAAGGCACAAGTGTGAGGCAGTGCAGAGAGCCCGTGTCCTGCGCGTCTCTGTCGCCGTGTTTCCCCCAGTGCCTCGATGTCGGTACGTCTGCTCAGTGTTGACTGGGCCGCACGCGTTTTGTGGATGACACCGCTCGGCACAGAAGCCGAGGCCACGCCGGCTGAGGCTCTGGTTCGTCTTGGAACGCCCCCCCCCCCCTCTGCACCCACCAGCCCCACCCCCCCCCCCTCCTTCGAACATCACTTAGGACGCGCGCCACCCACGACCAGAGCAGTGGCAGGCGTGGCACAACCTGCTGCTCCCTCCGGCCGATAAGCAATTCATTCAGACAGCGGGGCCTGCGTCACCAGGGACAGCGGAGCCTGCCCAGCCGGGAAGCAAGCAGGGCACGGGCCGTCCTCAGCGTCGCAAGGGACGGAGTACCACCCTCTGCAGCCGAGCAGAGAATGTCCACCGCGCCGCCCCACGCAGGGTTGCGGCAAATTGAGAAGCTCGGGGGGAAGCATCCCCACCCCCCTCTCGTTGACGGCATCTCGACCTCCATTGTGTGGAAGGCCGAGGGGAGCGCGGCCTACCCGGCAGGCAGCGCGCTCCCCCTGGACCCCCATGGTTGTGATATCAGTGAAAACAGTGATACAACGAGAAGGTTTCACAACAGATCACCTGAAAAACACACAAAGAGGGTGTAAAACATGCTTTGCATCGGATATTTGATGATTTTGGATGGCCAAGACTTAAAAAAAAATAAGTTTCGGAACTTTCCATTTTTGAGCTGCTGAGGCTGAAAACTGCATAAACAGGTTGTGCCCCAGCCCTTTGGGAGCCCCCCCCCGCAAAACACCCAAATAAGGTGAAAAACGCACAAGGTCCAAAACATGCTCATGTGCAGACAACCGCATTGGCGACGAAGGAATGAAGGCGTTCAGCAAGGCTTTGGAAAGCAACAGCTCGTTGACGTCTGTGAAACTCGCAAGTATGCCTGTGCGGCACCACATGAACGTGCGGTGCATGCGGCTGCGTTTGTGCTGCGTGGCTCTGGGTCCCGCCGGTCGTTGTTGTCATGGGGCGTTGGTGCAAAACCAAGCGTTTTGATCAGGTCCCGTGCACTGCACATGAAGGGCGTCGGCGTTTTTGTTGAGCATCTTCTGCCCCCGCCCCCCCCGCCCTCCGCCTCGCCTCTGCGGTCGTGGGGGCGGAGGATTTTGGATTAGGGGATGTGCCGCAGCGCTGTTGGTGTCCAAGGGCCCGTCCATGTGCCGGAGCAGCGAGGACCATGTGCCAAGCCTCGGCGAGAGGCAGGGCCACAGACGCACTTCCAGAGCGCATGTTAGTGTGTATAGTTCCTGCGTCCCCTCCACCCTGCACGCACCAGCCCCCGCGCTCCCCTTCACCGGGTCTGTAGCCAACACCCACAGGCAGATCTTCGATGTACCGACCGTTTTCGTTTGTGCATTGGGGTTTGAACTGGATGATGCAGGGCCCGCAGTGGGTGCAGCGGTGGAGGTGTTTGGGTGAGGGGCGGTGAATGGTGTTGTGCCACAGCACTGGCCCGAGATGGTGTTCCCTGCGGGCTCTCTCCGATGGCACTGTTCATGTGCAGGGAATGGCATTGGCGCCGAAGGAATGAAGGCGTTCAGCGAGGCTTTGAAAAGCAACAGCTCGTTGACGTCTGTGAAACTCTCTTGTATGCCTGTGTAGCACCACATGAACGTGCGGTGCATGCGGCTGCGTTTGTGCTGCGTGGCTCTGGGTCTGGGTCGTCGCTGTTGTCGTGGGGCGTTGGTGCAAAACCAAGCGTTTTGATCAGGTCCCGTGCACTGCACGTGACAGGCGTCGGCGTTTTTGTTGAGCATCTTCTGCCCCCGCCCCCCCTCCTACGCCTCGCCTCTGCGGTCGTGGGGGCGGAGGATTTTGGATTAGGGGATGTGCCGCAGCGCTGTTGGTGTCCAAGGGCCCGTCCATGTGCCGGAGCAGCCCACGACCATGTGCCAAGCCTCGGCGAGACGCAGGGCCACACACGCACTTGCAGAGCACGTGTTAGTGTGTATAGTTCCTGCCCCCCCCCCTCCCCCTCCGCTGCGGTCGTTGGGGACGGTGGATTTAGGACGGAGGGCATGCGGCCTGCCAAACAGCCGGACGCCTACCCGCTCCCCCCCCCCCCCCTCGTGCGACGGCCGCGCCGTGTGTTTGTGAACCCCTCGTCCCATGCACCGTGTGCCTGTCCTCCCGGCACTTCGGCATTGCTCAGTTGTTGTGGAGGCACCAGATACCCCCCCCCCCTCCCGTGGCCGCCACCACCAAAACGCTGCCGTGTACACAGGTCTGTGTTGTGGCACCACAAGTACTGACAGACCTCCGGGTCCGCTTTCCCCCCGAATCCAGATCCCCCCCATTGGCCCGATCGGACCGATCTCAAGGCACAAGTGTGAGGCAGTGCAGAGAGGCCGTGTCCTGCGCGTCTCTGTCGCCGTGTTTCCCCCAGTGCCTCGATGTCGGTACGTCTGCTCAGTGTTGACTGGGCCGCACGCGTTTGTGGATGACACCGCTCGGCACAGAAGCCGAGGCCACGCCGGCTGAGGCTTTGGTTCGTCTTGGAACGCCCCCCCCCCCCTCTCTGCACCCACCAGCTCCCCGCCCCCTCCGCTGCGGTCGTGGGGACGGTGGATTTAGGACGGAGGGCATGCGGCCTGCCAAACAGCCGGACGCCTACCCGCTCCCCCCCCCCCCTCGTGCGACGGCCGCGCCGTGTGTTTGTGAACCCCTCGTCCCATGCACCGTGTGCCTGTCCTCCCGGCCATTCGGCATTGCTCAGTTGTTGTGGAGGCACCAGATACCCCCCCCCCCTCCCGCGGCCGCCACCACCAAAACGCTGCTGTGTACACAGGTCTGTGTTGTGGCACCACAAGTACTGACAGACCTCCGGGTCCGCTTTCCCCCCGAATCCAGATCCCCCCCATTGGCCCGATCGGACCGATCTCAAGGCACAAGTGTGAGGCAGTGCAGAGAGGCCGTGTCCTGCGCGTCTCTGTCGCCGTGTTTCCCCCAGTGCCTCGATGTCGGTACGTCTGCTCAGTGTTGACTGGGCCGCACGCGTTTTGTGGATGACACCGCTCGGCACAGAAGCCGAGGCCACGCCGGCTGAGGCTCTGGTTCGTCTTGGAACGCCCCCCCCCCCCCTCTGCACCCACCAGCTCCCCACCCCCCCCCCCCTCCTTCGAACATCACTTAGGACGCGCCTCGCCCACGACCAGAGCAGTGGCAGGCGTGGCACAACCTGCTGCTCCCTCCGGCCGATAAGCAATTCATTCAGACAGCGGGGCCTGCGTCACCAGGGACAGCGGAGCCTGCCCAGCCGGGAAGCAAGCAGGGCACGGGCCGTCCTCAGCGTCGCAAGGGACGGAGTACCACCCTCTGCAGCCGAGCAGAGAATGTCCACCGCGCCGCCCCACGCAGGGTTGCGGCAAATTGAGAAGCTCGGGGGGAAGCACCCCCACCCCCCTCTCGTTGACGGCATCTCGACCTCCATTGTGTGGAAGGCCGAGGGGAGCGCGGCCTACCCGGCAGGCAGCACGCTCCCCCTGGACCCCCATGGTTGTGATATCAGTGAAAACAGTGATACAACGAGAAGGTTTCACAACAGATCACCTGAAAAACACACAAAGAGGGTGTAAAACATGCTTTGCATCGGATATTTGATGATTTTGGATGGCCAAGACAT
Source organism: Eutreptiella sp. 'Long Island Sound 2002' (assembly GCA_964036045.1). Lineage (NCBI taxonomy): Eukaryota > Euglenozoa > Euglenophyceae > Eutreptiales > Eutreptiaceae > Eutreptiella > Eutreptiella sp. 'Long Island Sound 2002'. Next base: position 166,000,042 of record OZ038379.1, on the reverse strand, counting down.
GAAAAAAAAATAAGTTTCGGAACTTTCCATTTTTGAGCTGCTGAGGCTGAAAACTGCATAAACAGGTTGTGCCCCAGCCCTTTGGGAGCCCCCCCCCGCAAAACACCCAAATAAGGTGAAAAACGCACAAGGTCCAAAACATGCTCATGTGCAGACAACCGCATTGGCGACGAAGGAATGAAGGCGTTCAGCGAGGCTTTGGAAAGCAACAGCTCGTTGACGTCTGTGAAACTCTCAGGTATGCCTGTGCGGCACCACATGAACGTGCGGTGCATGCGGCTGCGTTTGTGCTGCGTGGCTCTGGGTCCCGCCGGTCGTTGTTGTCATGGGGCGTTGGTGCAAAACCAAGCGTTTTGATCAGGTCCCGTGCACTGCACGTGACGGGCGTCGGCGTTTTTGTTGAGCATCTTCTGCCCCCGCCCCCCCCGCCCTCCGCCTCGCCTCTGCGGTCGTGGGGGCGGAGGATTTTGGATTAGGGGATGTGCCGCAGCGCTGTTGGTGTCCAAGGGCCCGTCCATGTGCCGGAGCAGCGAGGACCATGTGCCAAGCCTCGGCGAGAGGCAGGGCCACAGACGCACTTCCAGAGCGCATGTTAGTGTGTATAGTTCCTGCGTCCCCTCCACCCTGCACGCACCAGCCCCCGCGCTCCCCTTCACCGGGTCTGTAGCCAACACCCACAGGCAGATCTTCGATGTACCGACCGTTTTCGTTTGTGCATTGGGGTTTGAACTGGATGATGCAGGGCCCGCAGTGGGTGCAGCGGTGGAGGTGTTTGGGTGAGGGGCGGTGAATGGTGTTGTGCCACAGCACTGGCCCGAGATGGTGTTCCCTGCGGGCTCTCTCCGATGGCACTGTTCATGTGCAGGGAATGGCATTGGCGCCGAAGGAATGAAGGCGTTCAGCGAGGCTTTGAAAAGCAACAGCTCGTTGACGTCTGTGAGTCTCTGGAGTATGCCTGTGCGGCACCACATGAACGTGCGGTGCATGCGGCTGCGTTTGTGCTGCGTGGCTCTGGGTCTGGGTCGTCGCTGTTGTCGTGGGGCGTTGGTGCAAAACCAAGCGTTTTGATCAGGTCCCGTGCACTGCACGTGACAGGCGTCGGCGTTTTTGTTGAGCATCTTCTGCCCCCGCCCCCCCTCCTACGCCTCGCCTCTGCGGTCGTGGGGGCGGAGGATTTTGGATTAGGGGATGTGCCGCAGCGCTGTTGGTGTCCAAGGGCCCGTCCATGTGCCGGAGCAGCCCACGACCATGTGCCAAGCCTCGGCGAGACGCAGGGCCACACAGGCACTTGCAGAGCACGTGTTAGTGTGTATAGTTCCTGCCCCCCCCCCTCCCCCTCCGCTGCGGTCTTGGGGACGGTGGATTTAGGACGGAGGGCATGCGGCCTGCCAAACAGCCGGACGCCTACCCGCTCCCCCCCCCCCTCGTGCGACGGCCGCGCCGTGTGTTTGTGAACCCCTCGTCCCATGCACCGTGTGCCTGTCCTCCCGGCACTTCGGCATTGCTCAGTTGTTGTGGAGGCACCAGATACCCCCCCCCCTCCCGCGGCCGCCACCACCAAAACGCTGCCGTGTACACAGGTCTGTGTTGTGGCACCACAAGTACTGACAGACCTCCGGGTCCGCTTTCCCCCCGAATCCAGATCCCCCCCATTGGCCCGATCGGACCGATCTCAAGGCACAAGTGTGAGGCAGTGCAGAGAGGCCGTGTCCTGCGCGTCTCTGTCGCCGTGTTTCCCCCAGTGCCTCGATGTCGGTACGTCTGCTCAGTGTTGACTGGGCCGCACGCGTTTTGTGGATGACACCGCTCGGCACAGAAGCCGAGGCCACGCCGGCTGAGGCTCTGGTTCGTCTTGGAACGCCCCCCCCCCCCCCCTCTGCACCCACCAGCCCCACCCCCCCCCCCCCTCCTTCGAACATCACTTAGGACGCGCGCCACCCACGACCAGAGCAGTGGCAGGCGTGGCACAACCTGCTGCTCCCTCCGGCCGATGAGCAATTCATTCCGACAGCGGGGCCTGCGTCACCAGGGACAGCGGAGCCTGCCCAGCCGGGAAGCAAGCAGGGCACGGGCCGTCCTCAGCGTCGCAAGGGACGGAGTACCACCCTCTGCAGCCGAGCAGAGAATGTCCACCGCGCCGGCCCACGCAGGGTTGCGGCAAATTGAGAAGCTCGGGGGGAAGCACCCCCACCCCCCTCTCGTTGACGGCATCTCGACCTCCATTGTGTGGAAGGCCGAGGGGAGCGCGGCCTACCCGGCAGGCAGCGCGCTCCCCCTGGACCCCCATGGTTGTGATATCAGTGAAAACAGTGATACAACGAGAAGGTTTCACAACAGATCACCTGAAAAACACACAAAGAGGGTGTAAAACATGCTTTGCATCGGATATTTGATGATTTTGGATGGCCAAGACATGAAAAAAAAATAAGTTTCGGAACTTTCCATTTTTGAGCTGCTGAGGCTGAAAACTGCATAAACAGGTTGTGCCCCAGCCCTTTGGGAGCCCCCCCCCGCAAAACACCCAAATAAGGTGAAAAAGGCACAAGGTCCAAAACATGCTCATGTGCAGACAACCGCATTGGCGACGAAGGAATGAAGGCGTTCAGCGAGGCTTTGGAAAGCAACAGCTCGTTGACGTCTGTGAAACTCTCAGGTATGCCTGTGCGGCACCACATGAACGTGCGGTGCATGCGGCTGCGTTTGTGCTGCGTGGCTCTGGGTCCCGCCGGTCGTTGTTGTCATGGGGCGTTGGTGCAAAACCAAGCGTTTTGATCAGGTCCCGTGCACTGCACGTGACGGGCGTCGGCGTTTTTGTTGAGCATCTTCTGCCCCCACGCCCCCTTCTAGGACTAACGGACTCCCAGGACTAACGGGGCAGCAGCGCCGCACCCGGGAACCTTCCCGGGCAGGTCCCAGGGCAGGGAAGCGCTCAGCGCACCCAGGGACCCCTCCACCTGCCACCAGCGCCCCAGGCCGTGGGAGTGCGGGACCCAGCTAGTACGGCGGCGCCACCTGTGCCTACAGGCAGTCAAGGAGCGCAGGTCCCCCCCAGTCGTGCCCGGCGCACACCCGTCCCCGTGCGTACGCAGTCGTGGGACGGGCGGGCAGCGTGTCTCTGTGACCAGGAGGATGCGATGCCCTGGCCCACTACTCCCCGGTGGGCTCAGCGTCAGGCTCCCATGGCCTCCCCACCGGGCCCCACTTGCCCCCCACGCGCAAGGCCCAGCCCCCGCACACCCCTGCCCGCGCGCGCGCCTACACACAGGACGACGGTATCTTCCGCCCACCTGCGCTTCGGTGGGGTCTGGTGGCTGTTGATAGTCCGCTCGGCCTTGGAACCGGACAGTCGGGTAGTTCAGCCTCGTGGTGGGGCAGGGAAGGAAGCCCACACCCGAGGGCCTGCTCCCGCATGAGGCCGCCAGCCCAACCCAATCTAACCAAACCCCCCCCTTCGCCCCCCGCCCCCCTCATCCAACATGGAACGACCAGAAAGTCTGCAACACCCACAACATGATCATCAGCGGCAACAGAATGCCCATCCACACACACAGTCTTCGCTGTCAGCAGAAGCTGAGCATTGCTGCAGCCGTCCCTGTTTTGCCAGAGCTTCAGCTGGAGCCCAACGTGTGGGATGAGGCGTTTGAGGGGGGGCGGCACAGTGGCACTACCGTTACAACGCGGTCAACAACCAGGTGCCTCATCGTTATCACATGCAAGTGGGAGGCAAATCGAACACTGGCATTACTGTGGGTGTGAACACACTGATCGGACCGTGCGTCAGCGGTTGTGAGGCAGTGAGCCTTTTCCGGACCTCTGACACAAAGGCGGTGGCCTTTTGAAACGGCAGCAGCAGAAGTAGTACAAGAGCACTACCGGTAGCCACCCAACAACCCCTTCACCCCGCCTCAGCCGGGGCAGGGGGAGGCACATGACGGTAACAGTGACGCCGTTGAACGCACCTTCACCGGGTCTGTAGCCAACAGCCACGGGCAGATCTTCCATGTACCGACCGTTTTCGTTTGTGCATTGGGGTTTGAACTGGATGATGCAGGGCCCGCAGTGGGTGCAGCGGTGGAGGTGTTTGGGTGAGGGGCGGTGAATGGTGTTGTGCCACAGCACTGGCCCGAGATGGTGTTCCCTGCGGGCTCTCTCCGATGCCACTGTTCATGTGCAGAAAATGACATTGGCGTTGAAGGAATGAAGGCGTTCAGCGAGGCTTTGAAAAGCAACAGCTCGTTGACGTCTGTGAGTCTCTGGAGTATGCCTGTGCGGCACCACATGAACGTGCGGTGCATGCGCCTGCGTTTGTGCTGCGTGGCTCTGGGTCAGGGCCGTCGCTGTTGTCGTGGGGCGTTGGTGCAAAGCGTTTTGATCAGGTCCCGTGCACTGCACGTGAAGGGCCTCGGCGTTTTTGTTGAGTATCTTCTGCCCCCGTCCCCCCCCCCCCCCCCTCCGCCCTCCGCCGCGCCTCCGCCGTCGTGGGGGCGGAGGATTTCGGATTAGGGGATGTGCCGCAGCGCTGTTGGTGTCCAAGGGCCCGTCCATGTGCCGGAGCAGCGAGGACCATGTGCCAAGCCTCGGCGAGACGCAGGGCCACACACGCACTTCCAGAGCACGTGTTAGTGTGTATAGTTCCTGCCCCCCCCCCCCCCCCCCCAGCTCCGCTGCGGTCGTTGGGGCGGGGATTTAGGACGGAGGGCATGCCGCCTGCCAAACAGCCGGACGCCTACCCCCCCCCCCTCGTGCGACGGCCGCGCCGTGTGTTTGTGACCACTGCCCCCTCGTCCCATGCACCGCGTCCCTGTCCTCCCGGCACTTCGGCAATGCTCAGTTGTTGTGGAGGCACCAGATACCCCCTGTCACCACCACCACCAAAACGCTGCCGTGTACATACAGAGGGGGTGGGGGGGGGGGGGAATTCCGGCAGGGGAAATTTTTGCGGGGAAAGTTACGGGTTTCTGATTGGTGCCGAAATTTTCCCCACGAATCTTTTCGCGCGACCAGGGCCAGACCTTTGCTTATGGTGGGGTGTATCAGCAGGATTATGGTGTCCGCACGGTGTCATGTCGTATTGCAGGCCCATGGATCGGTTTGTGACACGTGTTGGCAAATCCACACAAAATGCCCCCCTCAGTATGGAGAGCCGACCTCAGGCCTTGCTGATTTGGCATCTATTGTTCCCCAAAAATTTGGGTGTGCCGAAATTTCCCGCAACCGTCCCCAAGGCACCAAAATTCGGGGATGCCGAAATTGTCCCCGGCCGAAATCCTCCCCCCTCCCCCCGTAAGTTTGTGTTGTGGCACCACAAGTACTGACAGACCTCCGGGTCCGCTTTCCCCCCCCGAATCCAGATCCCCCCCATTGGCCCGATCGGACCGATCTCAAGTGTGATGCAGTGCAGAGAGCCCATGTCCTGCGCGTCTCTGTCGCCGTGTTTCCCCCATTGCCTCGATGTCGGTACGTCTGCTCAGTGTTGAACGGGCCGCACGCGTTTGTGGATGACAGCGCTCGGCACAGAAGCCGAGGCCACGCCGGCTGAGGCTCTGGTTCGTCTTGGAACGCCCCCGCCCCCCCCCTGCCTGCACCCACCAGCTCCCCGCCCCCCCCCCCCCGCCCCCCTCATCCAACATGGAACGACCAGAAAGACTGCAACACCCACAACATGATCATCAGCGGCAACAGAATGCCCATCCACACACGCAGTCTTCGCTGTCAGCAGAAGCTGAGCATTGCTGCAGCCGTCCCTGTTTTGCCCGAGTTTGAGCTGGAGCCCAACGTGTGGGATGAGGCGTTTGAGGGGGGGGCGTCACAGTGGAACTATCGGTACAACACGGTCAACGACCAGGTGCCTCATCGTTATCACATGCAAGTGGGAGGCAAATCGAACACTGGCATTACTGTGGGTGTGAACACACTGATCGGACCGTGCGTCAGCAGTTGTGAGGCAGTGAGCCTTTTCCGGACCTCTGACACAAAGGCGGTGGCCTTTTGAAACGGCAGCAGCAGAAGTAGTACAAGCACTACCGGTTTCCACCCAAAAACCCCTTGCCCCTGCCTCAGCCAGGGCAGGGAGAGGCACATGACGGTAACAGTGACGCCGTTGAACGCACCTTCACCGGGTCTGTAGCCAACAGCCACGGGCAGATCTTCCATGTACCGACCGTTTTCGTTTGTGCATTGGGGTTTGAACTGGATGATGCAGGGCCCGCAGTGGGTGCAGCGGTGGAGGTGTTTGGGTGAGGGGCGGTGAATGGTGTTGTGCCACAGCACTGACGCGAGATGGTGTTCCCTGCGGGCTCTCTCCGATGCCACTGTTCATGTGCAGAAAATGACATTGGCGTTGAAGGAATGAAGGCGTTCAGCGAGGCTTTGAAAAGCAACAGCTCGTTGACGTCTGTGAGTCTCTGGAGTATGCCTGTGCGGCACCACATGAACGTGCGGTGCATGCGGCTGCGTTTGTGCTGCGTGGCTCTGGGTCCGGGCCGTCGCTGTTGTCGTGGGGCGTTGGTGCAAAGCGTTTTGATCAGGTCCCGTGCACTGCACGTGACGGGCCTCGGCGTTTTTGTTGAGTATCTTCTGCCCCCGTTCCCCCCGCCCTCCGCCGCGCCTCCGCCGTCGTGGGGGCGGAGGATTTTGGATTAGGGGCTGTGCCGCAGCGCTGTTGGTGTCCAAGGGCCCGTCCATGTGCCGGAGCAGCGACGACCATGTGCCAAGCCTCGGCGAGACGCAGGGCCACACAGGCACTTCCAGAGCACGTGTTTGTGTGTATAGTTCCTGCCCCCCCGCCCCCCCCGCTGCGGTCGTGGGGGCGGTGGATTTAGGACGGAGGGCGTGCGGCCTGCCAAACAGCCGGACGCCTACCCCCCCCCAATGCGACGGCCGCGCGGTGTGTTTGTGACCACTGCCCCCTCGTCCCATGCACCGCGTCCCTGTCCTCCCGGCACTTCGGCAATGCTCAGTTGCTGTGGAGGCACCAGATACCCCCCGTCACCACCACCACCAAAACGCTGCCGTGTACATACAGAGGGGGTGGGGGGGGGGGATTCCGGCAGGGGAAATTTTTGCGGGGAAAGTTACGGGTTTCTGATTGGTGCCGAAATTGTCCCTGCGAAATGTTTTGCGCGACCAGGGCCAGACCTTTGCTTATGGTGGGGTGTATCAGCAGGATTATGGTGTCTGCACCGTGTCATGTCGTATTGCAGGCCCATGGATCGGTTTGTGACACGTGTTGGCAAATCCACACAAAATGCCCCCCCCTCAGTATGGCGAGCCGACCTCAGGCCTTGCTGATTTGGCATCTATTGTTCCCCAGAAATTTTGGTGTGCCGAACCGTCCCCAAGGCACCAGAATTCGGGGGTGCCAAAATTGTTCCCGGCCGAAATCCCCCCCCCCCCCGAAGGCCTTGTCCCAACCCCCCCGTGAGTCTGTGTTGTGGCACTACAAGTACTGACAGACCTCCGGGTGCCAAATCCAGATCCCCCCCATTGGCCCGATCGGACCGATCTCAAGGCACAAGTGTGAGGCAGTGAAGAGAGGCCGTGTGCTGCGCGTCTCTGTCGCCGTGTTTCCTCCAGTGCCTCGATGTCGGTACGTCTGCTCAGTGTTGACTGGGCCGCACGCGTTTGTGGATGACACCGCTCGGCACAGAAGCCCGAGGGCACGCCGGCTGAAGCTCTAGTTCGTCTCGGAATGCCCCCCCCCCCCTACCTCATCCAACATGGAACGACCAGAAAGTTTGCACCACCCGCAACATGATCATCAGCGGCAACAGACTGCGCCCTCAGAACAGGCAGTCTTCGCTCTTGTAAGAAGCTGAGCATTGCTAGAGCCGTCCCCGGTCTGCCAGAGCTTGAGCCAGACCGCTACGTGTGGGAGGAGGGGTGTGAAGGGGGCCGGTACAGTGGAACTACCGGTACAACACGGTCAACAACCAGGTGCCTCATCGTTATCACATGCAAGTGGGAGGCAAGTCGAACACTGGCATTACTGTGGGTGTGAAGACACTGATCGGACCGTGCGTCAGCAGTTGTGAGGCAGTGAGCCTTTTCCGGACCTCCGAGCCCTTTTGAAATGGCAGCAGCAGAAGTAGTACAAGAGCACTACCGGTAGCCACCCAACAACCCCTTGCCCCCCGCCTCGGCACACGGGGCAGGGGGAGGCACATGACGGTCGCAGTGACGCCTTTGAACGCCCCTTCACCGGGTCTGTAGCCAACACCCATGGGCAGATCTTCGATGTACCGATTGTTTTCGTTTGTGCATTGGGGATTGAACTGGATGATGCAGGGCCCGCAGTGGGTGCAGCGGTGGAGGTGTTTGGGTGAGGGGCGCTGAATGGTGTTGTGCCACAGCACTGACGCGAGATGGTGTTCCCTGCGGGCTCTCTCCGATGCCACTGTTCATGTGCAGGGAATGGCATTGGGGCCGAAGGAATGAAGGCGTTCAGCGAGGCTTTGAAAAGCAACAGCTCGTTGACGTCTGTGATTCTCTGTGGTATGCCTGTGCAGCACCACATGAACGTGCGGTGCATGCGGCTGCGTTTGTGCTGCGTGGCTCTGGGTCCGGGCAGTGGCTGTTGTCATGGGGCGTTGGTGCAAAGCGTTTTGATCAGGTCCCGTGCACTGCACGTGACGGGCCTCGGCGTTTTTGTTGAGCATCTTCTGCACCCGCCCCCCCCCCCCCCCCCGCCCTCTGCCTCGCCTCTGCCGTCGTGGGGGCGCAGGATTTCGGATTAGGGGATGTGCTGCAGCGCTGTTTGTGTCCAAGGGCCCGTCCATGTGGAGCAGCGAGGACCATGTGCCGAGACGCAGGGCCACACACGCACTCCCAGAGAACGTGTTTGTGTGTATAGTTCCTGCCCCCCGCCCCCCTCCGCTGCGGTCGTGGGGGCGGTGGATTTAGAACGGAGGGAATGCGGCCTGCCAAACAGCCGGACGTCTACGCCCCCCCAATGCGACGGCCGCACCGTGTGTTTGTGACCACTGCCCCCTCGTCCCATGCACCGCGTCCCTGTCCTCCCGGCACTTCGGCAATGCTCAGTTGCTGTAGAGGCACCAGATACCCCCGTCACCACCACCACCAAAACGCTGCCGTGTACGTACAGAGGGGGTGGGGGGGGGGATTCCGGCAGGGGAAATTTTTGCGGGGAAACTTACGGGTTTCTGATTGGTGCCGAAATTGTCCTTGCGAAATGTTTTGCGCGACCAGGGCCAGACCTTTGCTTATGGTGGGGTGTATTAGCAGGATTATGGTGTCTGCACGGTGTCATGTCGTATTGCAGGCCCATGGATCGGTTTGTGACACGTGTTGGCAAATCCACACAAAATGCCCCCTTCAACAGGGGGGGATATAATAGTGACGACATTACCAAAGTGGGAGGGGGGGCTGTTGAGCCAGTAGGCAGTGATGACGGAATGATGAATACCAAATTGCTCCTTTTACAGCTTTACAGGCACAGATGATTCGGAATTGCAAGCCGGTTTGGCAAAATGTGTCAAGAAATGATTGCACTGTGTGGAATGTCTTCATGGGATACACCAACCCCTGTGCAATGTACTGTCTTGTATTCAGGGTTACTAGATTGGCTCAGTAGTACAATGCTTTTTGCGTAGGCAATGTATTCATTTGTCCTGCTCAGGCACTGTTTTTGGTCATCAGTCTTTGGCAAAACTGCTAGTTCAATCAAACGTGTGAATCGTAATCGTAATCATCATGGGTGGGGGGGGGGGGGGGGGGGGGGCACTATATCCACCCCTGCCCCTCAATATGACGAGCCGACCTCAGGCCTTGCTGATTTGGCATCTATCGTTCCACAAAGTTTTGGGTGTGCCGAAGTTTCCTGCAACCGTCCGCAAGGCGCCAAAATTTGATGATACCGGAATTGTCCCCGGCCGAAATTCTCCCCCCCTCCCCCCCGTAAGTTTGTGTTGTGGCACCACAAGTACTGACAGACCTCCGGGTCCGCTGTCCCCCCGAATCCGGATCCCCCCCTTTGGCCCGATCGGACCGATCTCAAGGCACAAGTGTGAGGCAGTGCAGAGACCCCGTGTCCTGCGCGTCTCTGTCGCCGTGTTTCCCCCCTTGCCTCAATGTTGGTACGTCTGCTCAGTGTTGACTGGGCCGCACGCGTTTGTGGATGACACCGCTTGGCACAGAAGCCGAGGCCACGCCGGCTGAGGCTTTGGTTCGTCTTGGGACGCCCCCTCCCCCCCACCCCCGCTGCGCACCCACCAGCCACCCCCCCCCCCCCCCGCCCCCTCCACATCGATCATGGAACGACCAGAAAGTCTGCAACACCCACAACATGATCATCAGCGGCAACAGAATGCCCATCCACACACGCAGGCTTCGCTGTTATAATAAGGCGAGCATTGCCGCAGCTGTGGCTGCTTTGCCAGCGCTTGAGCTGGACCGCGGCGTGTGGGATGAGGGGTTCCAGAGGGGGGCCGCACAGTGGCACTATCGGTACACTATGGTCAACGACCAGGTGCCTCATCGTTATCACATGCAAGTGGGAGGCAAGTCGAACACTGGCATTACTGTGGGTGTGAACACACTGATCGGACCGTGCGTCAGCAGTTGTGAGGCAGTGAGCCTTTTCCGGACCTCCGAGCCCTTTTGAAATGGCAGCAGCGGAAGTAGTACAAGAGCACTACCGGTAGCCACCCAACAACCCCTTGCCCCCCGCCTCGGCACACGGGGCAGGGGGAGGCACATGACGGTCGCAGTGACGCCTTTGAACGCCCCTTCACCGGGTCTGTAGCCAACACCCACGACCAGAGCAGTGGCATCCGTGGCACAACCTGCTGCTCCCTCCGGCAATTCATTCCGACAGCGGGGCCTGCGTCACCAGGGACAGCGGAGCCTGCCCAGCCGGGAAGCAAGCAGGGCACGGGCCGTCCTCAGCGTCGCAAGGGACGGAGTACCACCCTCTGCAGCCGAGCAGAGAATGTCCACCCCGCCGGCCCACGCAGGGTTGCGGCAAATTGAGAAGCTCGGGGGGAAGCACCCCCACCCCCCCTCATTGACGGCATCTCGACCTCCATTGTGTGGAAGGCCGAGGGGAGCGCGGCCTACCCGGCAGGCAGCGCGCTCCCCCTGGACCCCCATGGTTGTGATATCAGTGAAAACCAGTGATACAACGAGAAGGTTTCACAACAGATCACCTGAAAAACACACAAAGAGGGTGTAAAACATGCTTTGCACCGGATGTTTGATGATTTTGGATGGTCAAGATATGAAAAAAGAATAAGTTTCGGAACTTTCCATTTTTGAGCTGCTGAGGCTGAAAACAGCATAAACTGGTTGTGCCCCACCTTTTGGGAGCCCCCCCCCCCCCCCCCGCAAAACACGCAAATAAGGTGAAAAAGGCACAAGGTCCAAAACATGTTCATGTGCAGACAATGGCTTCGGCGTCAAAGGAATGAAGGCGTTCAGCGAGGCTTTGAAAAGCAACCGCTCGTTGACGTCGGTGGATCTCTATGGTATGCCTGTACGGCACCACATGAACGTGCGGTGCATGCGCCTGCGTTTGTGCTGCGTGGCTCTGGGTCCCGACGGTCGTTGTTGTCATGGGGCGTTGGTGCAAAACCAAGCGTTTTGATCAGGTCCCGTGCACTGCACGTGAAGGGCCTCGGCGTTTTTGTTGAGCATCTTCTGCCCCCGCGCCCCCTCCTACGCCTCGCCTCTGCCGTCGTGGGGGCGGAGGATTTTGGGTTAGGGGCTGTGCCGCAGCGCTGTTGGTGTCCAAGGGCCCGTCCATGTGCCGGAGCAGACCGTGTGCCAAGCCTCGGCGAGACGCAGGGCCCGACACGCACTTCCAGGGCACTTGTTTGTGTGTATAGTTCCTGCCCCCCCCCCCCCCCCCTGTGTGTGTCCGTGGGGGCGGTGGATTTAGGACGGAAGGCATGCGGCCTGCCAAACAGCCGGACGGCTACCCGCTCCTCCCCCCCCCCCCCCTCATGCGACGGCCGCGCCGTGTGTTTGTGAACCACTCGTCCCATGCACCGTGTGCCTGTCCTCCCGGCACTTCGGCAATGCTCAGTTGTTGTGGAGGCAGCAAATACCCCCCCTCCGCCACCACCACCACCAAAACGCTGCTGTGTACACAGGTCTGTGTTGTGGCACCACAAGTACTGACAGACCTCCGGGTCCGCTTTCCCCCCGAATCCGGATCCCTCCCATTGGCCCGATCGGACCGATCTCAAGGCACAAGTGTGAGGCAGTGCAGAGAGGCCGTGTCCTGCGCGTCTCTGTCGCTGTGTTTCCCCCAATGCCTCGATGTCGGTACGTCTGCTCAGTGTTGACTGGGCCGCACGCGTTTTGTGGATGACACCGCTCGGCACAGAAGCCGAGGCCACGCCGGCTGAGGCTCTGGTTCGTCTTGGAACGCCCCCCCCTCCCCCCCTCTGCACCCACCAGCCCCCCACCCCCCCCCTCCTTCGAACATCACTTAGGACGCGCGCCACCCACGACCAGAGCAGTGGCAGGCGTGGCACAACCTGCTGCTCCCTCCGGCCGATAAGCAATTCATTCAGACAGCGGGGCCTGCGTCACCAGGGACAGCGGAGCCTGCCCAGCCGGGAAGCAAGCAGGGCACGGGCCGTCCTCAGCGTCGCAAGGGACGGAGTACCACCCTCTGCAGCCGAGCAGAGAATGTCCACCGCGCCGGCCCACGCAGGGTTGCGGCAAATTGAGAAGCTCGGGGGGAAGCACCCCCACCCCCCTCTCGTTGACGGCATCTCGACCTCCATTGTGTGGAAGGCCGAGGGGAGCGCGGCCTACCCGGCAGGCAGCGCGCTCCCCCTGGACCCCCATGGTTGTGATATCAGTGAAAACAGTGATACAACCGCGGGGCCTTTCCGCGGTTCCCTTCACTTCTAATTCCTCATTGACCGGGCTGTGCAAGGGCGGTGTGCCCTCGAACCGCCGACCAGCGGGGCCCCGCCGCCCCTTCCGGGGGGGTCTGCGTGCACTCATTCGTGGTGCACGTTCATGGTTCCCAACACACTGTCCGGGCCGCGCAGGGGCGGCGTAACCTCGAACCGCTGACCAGCGGGGCCACGGCAAATTGAGAAGCTCGGGGGGAAGCACCCCCACCCCCCTCTCGCTGACGGCATCTCGACCTCCATTGTGTGGAAGGCCGAGGGGAGCGCAGCCTACCCGGCAAGCAGCACGCTCCCCCTGGACCCCCATGGTTGTGATATCAGTGAAAACAGTGATACAACGAGAAGGTTTCGCAACAGATCACCTGAAAAACACACAAAGAGGGTGTAAAACATGCTTTGCATCGGATATTTGATGATTTTGGATGGTCAAGATATGAAAATAAATGAGTTTCGGAACTTTCCATTTTTGAGCTGCTGAGGCTGAAAACTGCATAAACAGGTTGTGCCCCAGCCCTTTGGGAGCCCCCCCCCCCCCGCAAAACACCCCAATAAGGTGAAAAAGGCACAAGGTCCAAAACATGTTCATGTGCAGACAATGGCATTGGCGACGAAGGAATGAAGGCGTTCAGCAAGGCTTTGAAAAGCAACAGCTCGTTGACGTCTGTGAATCTCGCTAGTATGCCTGTGCGGCACCACATGAACGTGCGGTGCATGCGGCTGCGTTTGTGCCGCCTGACTCTGGGTCCCGACGGTCGTTGTTGTCATGGGGCGTTGGTGCAAAACCAAGCGTTTTGATCAGGTCCCGTGCACTGCACGTGAAGGGCCTCGGCGTTTTTGTTGAGTATTTTCTGCCCCCCCCCCCCCCTCCGCCCCGCCTCTCCGTCGTGGGGGCGGAGGATTTCGGATTAGGGGCTGTGCCGCAGCGCTGTTGGTGTCCAAGGGCCCGTCCATGTGCCAAGCCTCGGCGAGAGGCAGGGCCACAAACGCATCTCCAGAGCACGTGTTTGTGTGTATAATTCCTGCCCCCCCCGCCCCCTCCGCTGCGGTCGTGGGGGCGGTGAATTTAGGACGGAGGGCATGCGGCCTGCCAAACAGCCGGACGCCAGCCCCCCCAGCCCCTTGTGCGACGGCCGCACCGTGTGTTTGTGACCACCACCCCCTCGTCCCATGCACCGCGTCCCTGTCCTCCCGGCACTTCGGCAATGCTCAGTTGTTGTGGAGGCACCAGATACCCCCTGTCACCACCACCTCCAAAACGCTGCCGTGTACATACAGAGGGGGAGGGGGGGGGGGGGATTCCGGCAGGGGAAATTTGTGCGGGGAAACTTACGGGTTTCTGATAGGTGCCGAAATTATCCCTACGAATTTTTTCGCGCGACCAGGGCCAGACCTTTGCTTATGGCGGGGTTTATTAGCAGGATTATGGTGTCTGCACGGTGTCATGTCGTACAGCAGGCCCATGGATCGATTTGTGACACGTGTTGGCAAATCCACACAAAATGCCCCCCCCAAAATGGAGAGCCGACCTCAGGCCTTGCTGATTTGGCATCTATTGTTCCCCAAAAATTTGGGTGTGCCGAAATTTCCCGCAACCGTCCCCAAGGCACCAAAATTCTATTGCCTTCGGCAAGTCCACCTCGCAGAGAATCTACCCCAAGTCTACCGCAAGCAACACACACCCTAAATAGGTGAAAAACTATATAAATACAAGCTAAAATATGCTTTACATAGCTTGGATGGTCATTTTAGGTGATCACAATATCAAAAAAACAAGTTTCGAAAACTTCGATTTTTGAGCTGTCCAAGGTGAAAAACTGCATAAGCAGGTTGTGTACCAATCCCTTGGGAGACCCCCCCCCCCCCAACCTAATACCCAAATAGGGTGAAAAACACGTAAATAAGGCCTAAAACATGCTTTACATACCTTAGATGGTCATTTTGAATGGTCATAATATCAAAAAAACAAGTTTCGAACACTTCGATTTTTGAGCTGCCCAGGGTGAAAAACTGCATAAGCAGGTTGTGTACCAATCCCTTGGGACCCCTCCCCCCCCCGCCCAATACCCAAATTGGATGAAAAACATGTAAATACGGCCTAAAACATGCTTTATATAGCTTGGATGGTCATTTTAGGTGATCACGGTATCAAAAAATAAGTTTCAGAAACTTCGATTTTTGAGCTGCCCAGGGTGAAAAACTGCATAAGCAGGTTGTGTAGCGGCCCATTCACTAGGCCATTATTTCGCGTCTTTGGCACGGGTTGTGACCGGCTCTCAGCAAGGCTAGAGACTGCAAAAAACGTCCTTCTGTATCCTAGTAGGCATATACTGTCACAACATCCCCACTCACACCCCTCAGAGTGGATACCACGGGGTCACCAAGGTCGCCAAAACCGCCAACATAACAAAAATGGCTGAAAACTGCATAAACTGCATGAGCGCTCGTCCCACTCCGCCCCATACACACCCAATAGAGTCGGGACCCGGG
Organism: Eutreptiella sp. 'Long Island Sound 2002'; assembly: GCA_964036045.1. Classification (NCBI taxonomy): domain Eukaryota; phylum Euglenozoa; class Euglenophyceae; order Eutreptiales; family Eutreptiaceae; genus Eutreptiella; species Eutreptiella sp. 'Long Island Sound 2002'. Next base: position 165,984,668 of record OZ038379.1, on the reverse strand, counting down.
AACACTTTTTCGGCTCAAAATCGAAAAAAACCAAAAGATTCATGATTTTCGACCCAAAAAAAGGGGGGGTCATTTTTTCCACATTTTTGACCCCCCCCCTCACCCCCCCCCCCCACCCCCCCACCTCCCTTAAAACCTCAAAAAAGTGGGTTTCAAGTGGGGGGGGTTAGGGGGGGTCCGGACCAAAAACTCATTGGGGGATGCGTTTATTGGACAAAATAATGATTTTGAAAGGGGTTAGACGAACAATTCAACCCCTTGGGGTAGGGTACGCGAATAGGCCCAAAAAAGGCCCGAAATGGGGGGGTATGTGGCGTTTTCCCATATATACGCCTGCGTGGCTTTGATCTAACAACCTCTGCGAGGTGATTTGGGGATGCCGAAATTGTCCCCGGCCGAAATCCTCCCCCCCCCCCGCCACCGTAAGTTTGTGTTGTGGCACCACAAGTACTGATAGACCTCCGGGTCCGCTTTCTCCCCGAATCCAGATCCCCCCCAGTGGCCCGATCGGACCGATCTCAAGTGTGAGGCAGTGCAGAGAGGCCGTGTCCTGCGCGTCTCTGTCGCCGTGTTTCCCCCAGTGCCTCGAGGTCGGTACGTCTGCTCAGTGTTGACTGGGCCGCATGCGTTTGTGGATGACACCGCTGGGCACAGAAGCCGAGGCCACGCCGGCTGAGGCTCTGGTTCGTCTTGGAATGCCCCCCCTCTCCACGCCCGCTGCGCACCCACCAGCCCCCCCCCCCCCCCCCCCTCCGCCCCCTCCACATCGATCCTGGAACGACCAGACAGTCCTCAACACCCACAACATGATCATCAGCGGCAACAGAATGCCCATCCACACACGCAGGCTTCGCTGTTATAATACGGCGAGCATTGCTGCAGCCGTCTCTGTTTTGCCAGAGCTTCAGCTGGAGCCCAATGTGTGGGATGAGGGGTACGAGGGGGGGGCGGCACAGTGGAACTATCGGTAGAATGCGGTTAACGACCAGGTGCCTCATTGTTATCACATGCAAGTGGGAGGCAAGTCGAACACTGGCATTACTGGGGGTGTGAACACACTAATCGGACTGTGCGTCAGCAGTTGTGAGGCAGTGAGCCTTTTCCGGACCTCCGACACAAAGGCGGTGGCCTTTTGAAACGGCAGCAGCAGAAGTAGTACAAGAGCACTACCGGTAGCCATCCAACAACCCCTTCCCCCCGCCTCGGCACACGGGGCAGGGGGAGGCACATGACAGTAACAGTGACGCCGTTGAAGGCACCTTCACCGGGTCTGTAGCCAACACCCACGGGCAGATGTTCGATGTACCGATCGTTTTCGTTTGTGCATTGGGGTTTGAACTGGATGATGCAGGGCCCGCAGTGGGTGCAGCGGTGGAGGTGTTTGGGTGAGGGGCGGTGAATGGTGTTGTGCCACAGCACTGGCCCGAGATGGTGTTCCCTGCGGGCTCTCCGATGGCACTGTTCATGTGCAGGGAATGGCATTGGCGACGAAGGAATGAAGGCGTTCAGCGAGGCTTTGGAAAGCAACAGCTCGTTGACGTCTGTGGATCTCGGAGGTATGCCTGTGCGGCACCACATGAACGTGCGGTGCATGCGGCTGCGTTTGTGCTGCGCGGCTCTGGGTCCGGACAGTTGCTGTTGTCGTGGGCCGTTGGTGCAAACTAAGCGTTTTGATCAGGTCCCGTGCACTGCACGTGAAGGGCCTCGGCGTTTTTGTTGAGCATCTTCTGCCCCGCCCCCCCCTCCTCCGCCTCGCCTCTGCCATCGTGGGGGCGGAGGATTTCGGATTAGGGGCTGTGCCGCAGCGCTGTTGGTGTCCAAGGGCCCGTCCATGTGCCGGAGCAGCGAGGACCATGTGCCAAGCCTCGGCGAGACGCAGGGCACAAAAGGCACTTCCAGAGGACGTGTTAGTGTGAATCCTTCCTCTCCCCCCTCACCCGCTGCGGTCGTGGGGGCGGTGGATTTAGGACGGAGGGCATGCGGCCTGCCAAACTGCCGGACGCCCACCCCCCTCCCTTGTGCGACGGCCGCGCCGTGTGTTTGTGACCACTGCCCCCTCGTCCCATGCACCGTGTGCCTGTCCCCCCGGCACTTCGGCAATGCTCAGTTGTTGTGGAGGCACCAGATACCCCCTGTCACCACCACCTCCAAAACGCTGCCGTGTACATACAGAGGGGGTGGGGGGGGGGGATTCCGGCAGGGGAAATTTTTGCGGGGAAACTTACGGGTTTCTGATTGGTGCCGAAATTATCCCTGCGATTTTTTTCGCGCGACCAGGGCCAGACCTTTGCTTATGGCGGGGTTTATTAGCAGGATTATGGTGTCTGCACGGTGTCATGTCGTATTGCAGGCCCATGGATCGGTTTGTGACACGTGTTGGCAAATCCACACAAAATGCCCCCCTCAGTATGGAGAGCCGACCTCAGGCCTTGCTGATTTGGCATCTATTGTTCCCCAAAAATTTGGGTGTGCCGAAATTTCCCGCAACCGTCCCCAAGGCGCCAAAATTCGGGGATGCCGAAATTGTCCCCGGCCGAAATCCTCCCCCCTCCCCCCGTAAGTTTGTGTTGTGGCACCACAAGTACTGATAGACCTCCGGGTCCGCTTTCTCCCCGAATCCAGATCCCCCCCATTGGCCCGATCGCACCGATCTCAAGTGTGAGGCAGTGCAGAGACCCCGTGTCCTGCGCGTCTCTGTCGCCGTGTGTCCCCCAGTGCCTCGATGTCGGTACGTCTGCACAGTGTTGACTGGGCCGCACGTGTTTGTGGATGACACCGCTCGGCACAGAAGCCGAGACCACGCCGGCTGAGGCTCTGGTTCGTCTCGGAACGCCCCACTCCTCCACCCCCGCTGCGCACCCACCAGCCTTCCCCCCCCGCCCCCTCCACATCGATCATGGAACGACCAGAAAGTCCTCAACACCCACAACATGATCATCAGCGGCAACACGATTACCATACACACGCAGGCTCCGCTGTTATAATACGGCGAGCATTGCTGCAGCCGTCCCCGTTTTGCCAGAGCTTGAGCTAGACCGCGACGTGTGGGATGAGGGGTACGAGGGGGGCCGTCACAGTGGCACTATCGGTACAACACGGTCAACGACCAGGTGCCTCATCGTTATCACATGCAAGTGGTAGGCAAGTCGAACACTGGCATTACTGTGGGTGTGAACACACTGATCAAACCGTGCGTCAGCAATTGTGAGGCAGTGAGCCTTTTCCGGACCTCCGACACAAAGGCGGTGGCCTTTTGAAACGGCAGCAGCAGAAGTAGTACAAGAGCACTACCGGTAGCCATCCAACAACCCCTTTCCCCCCGCGTCGGCACACGGGGCAGGGGGAGGCACATGACAGGAACAGTGACGCCGTTGAACGCACCTTCACCGGGTCTGTAGCCAACACCCACGGGCAGATGTTCGATGTACCGACCGTTTTCGTTTGTGCATTGGGGTTTGAACTGGATGATGCAGGGCCCGCAGTGGGTGCAGCGGTGGAGGTGTTTGGGTGAGGGGCGGTGAATGGTGTTGTGCCACAGCACTGGCCCGAGATGGTGTTCCCTGCGGGCTCTCTCCGATGCCACTGTTCATGTGCAGGCAATGGCATTGGCGACGAAGGAATGAAGGCGTTCAGCGAGGCTTTGGAAAGCAACAGCTCGTTGACGTCGGTGGATCTCTATGGTATGCCTGTGCGGCACCACATGAACGTGCGGTGCATGCGCCTGCGTTTGTGCTGCGTGGCTCTGGGTCCGGGCCGTCGCTGTTGTCGTGGAGCGTTGGTGCAAAGCGTTTTGATCAGGTCCCGTGCACTGCACGTGACGGGCCTCGGCGTTTTTGTTGAGCATCTTCTGCCCCCGTTCCCCCCGCCCTCCGGCTCGCCTCTGCCGTCGTGGGGGCGGAGGATTTTGGATTAGGGGATGTGCCGCAGCGCTGTTGGTGTCCAAGGGCCCGTCCATGTGCCGGAGCAGCGAGGACCATGTGCCAAGCCTCGGCGAGACGCAGGGCCACACAGGCACTTCCAGAGCACGTGTTTGTGTGTATAATTCCTGCCCCCCCGCCCCCTCCGCTGCGGTCGTGGGGGCGGTGGATTTAGGACGGAGGGCATGCGGCCTGCCAAACAGCCGGACGCCCACCCCCCTCCCTTGTGCGACGGCCGCGCCGTGTGTTTGTGACCACTGCCCCCTCGTCCCATGCACCGTGTGCCTGTCCCCCCGGCACTTCGGCAATGCTCAGTTGTTGTGGAGGCACCAGATACCCCCTGTCACCACCACCTCCAAAACGCTGCCGTGTATGTACAGAGGGGGTTGGGGGGGGGGGGGGATTCCGGCAGGGGAAATTTTTGCGGGGAAAGTTACGGGTTTCTGATAGGTGCCGAAATTATCCCTGCGATTTTTTTTGCGCGACCAGGGCCAGACCTTTGCTTATGGTGGGGTTTATTAGCAGGATTATGGTGTCTGCACGGTGTCATGTCGTATTGCAGGCCCATGGATCGGTTTGTGACACGTGTTGGCAAATCCACACAAAACGCCCCCCTCAATATGGCGAGCCGACCTCAGGCCTTGCTGATTTGGCATCTATTGTTCCCCGAAAATATATGTGTGCCGAAATTTCCCGCAACCGTCCCCAAGGCGCCAAAATTCGGGGATGCCGAAATTGTCCCCGGCCGAAATCCTCCCCCCCCTCCCCCCCGTAAGTTTGTGTTGTGGCACCACAAGTACTGATAGACCTCCGGGTCCGCTTTCTCCCCGAATCCAGATCCCCCCCATTGGCCCGATCGGACCGATCTCAAGTGTGAGGCAGTGCAGAGAGGCCGTGTCCTGCGCGTCTCTGTCGCCGTGTGTCCCCCAGTGCCTCGATGTCGGTACGTCTGCTCAGTGTTGACTGGGCCGCACGCGTTTGTGGATGACACCGCTCGGCACAAAAGCCGAGGCCACGCCGGCTGAGGCTTTGGTTCGTCTTGGGACGCCCCCCCCCCCCTGCCTGCATTCACCAGCCTCCCCCCCCCCCTTCGCCCCCCGCCCCGCTCATCCAACATGGAACGACCAGAAAAGTCTGCAACACCCACAACATGATCATCAGCGGCAACAGAATGTCCATCCACACATGCAGTCTTCGCTGTCAGCAGAAGCTGAGCATTGCTGAAGCCGTCCCCGTTTTACCAGAGCTTGAGCTGGAGCCCGGCGTGTGGGATGAAGGGTTTGAGGGGGGGGCGTCACAGTGGAACTATCGGTACAACACGGTCAACGACCAGGTGCCTCATTGTTATCACATGCAAGTGGGAGGCAAGTCGAACACTGGCATTACTGTGGGTGTGAACACACTGATCGACCCGTGTGTCGGCAGTTGTGAGGCAGTGAGCCTTTTCCGGACCTCCGACACAAAGGCGGTGGCCTTTTGAAACAGCAGCAGCAGAAGTAGTACAAGAGCACTACCGGTAGCCATCCAACAACCCCTTCCCCCCGCCTCGGCACACGGGGCAGGGGGAGGCACATGACGGGAACAGTGACGCCGTTGAACGCACCTTCACCGGGTCTGTAGCCAACACCCACGGGCAGATGTTCGATGTCCCGACCGTTTTCGTTTGTGCATTGGGGTTTGAACTGGATGATGCAGGGCCCGCAGTGGGTGCAGCGGTGGAGGTGTTTGGGTGAGGGGCGGTGAATGGTGTTGTGCCACAGCACTGACGCGAGATGGTGTTCCCTGCGGGCTCTCTCCGATGGCACTGTTCATGTGCAGGCAATGGCATTGGCGACGAAGGAATGAAGGCGTTCAGCGAGGCTTTGGAAAGCAACAGCTCGTTGACGTCTGTGGATCTCGGTGGTATGCCTGTGCGGCACCACATGAACGTGCGGTGCATGCGGCTGCGTTTGTGCTGCGTGGCTCTGGGTCAGGGCAGTTGCTGTTGTCGTGGAGTGTTGGTGCAAAGCGTTTTGATCAGGTCCCGTGCACTGCACGTGACGGGCCTCGGCGTTTTTGTTGAGCATCTTCTGCCCCCGTTCCCCCCGCCCTCCGGCTCGCCTCTGCCGTCGTGGGGGCGGAGGATTTTGGATTAGGGGCTGTGCCGCAGCGCTGTTGGTGTCCAAGGGCCCGTCCATGTGCCGGAGCAGCGAGGACCATGTGCCAAGCCTCGGCGAGAGGCAGGGCCACACAGGCACTTCCAGAGCACGTGTTTGTGTGTATAGTTCCTGCCCCCCCCCCCCACCTCCGCTGCGGTCGTGGGGGCGGTGGATTTAGGACGGAGGGCATGCGGCCTGCCCAACAGCCGGGCGCCCACCCCGCCCCCTCGTGCGACGGCCGCGCGGTGTGTTTGTGACCACTGCCCCCTCGTCCCATGCACCGCATCCCTGTCCTCCCGGCACTTCGGCATTGCTCACTTGTTGTGGAGGCACCAGATACCCCCTGTCACTACCGGTACAACGACCAGGTGCCTCATCGTTATCACATGCAAGTGGGAGGCAAGTTGAACACTGGCAATACTGTGGGTGTGAACACACTTATCGGACCGTGCGTCACCAGTTGTGAGGCAGTGAGCCTTTTCCGGACCTCCGACACAAAGGCGGTGGCCTTTTGAAACGGCAGCAGCAGAAGTAGTACAAGAGCACTACCAGTAGCCATCCAACAACCCCTTCCCCCCGCCTCGGCACACGTGCAGGGGGAGGCACATGACGGTAACAGTGACGCCGTTGAACACACCTTCACCGGGTCTGTAGCACACACCCACGGGCAGATCTTCGATGTACCGACCGTTTTCGTTTGTGCATTGGGGTTTGAACTGGATGATGCAGGGCCCGCAGTGGGTGCAGCGGTGGAGGTGTTTGGGTGAGGGGCGGTGAATGGTGTTGTGCCACAGCACTGGCCCGAGATGGTGTTCCCTGCGGGCTCTCTCCGATGCCACTGTTCATGTGCAGGCAATGGCATTGGCGACGAAGGAATGAAGGCGTTCAGCGAGGCTTTGGAAAGCAACAGCTCGTTGACGTCTGTGAATCTCGGGAGTATGCCTGTGATGCGGCTGCGTTTGTGCTGCGTGGCTCTGGGCCCGGGCCGTTGTTGTTGTCGTGGGGCGTTGGTGCCAAGGGTTTTGATCAGGTCCCGTGCACTGCACGTGAAGGGCCTCGGCGTTTTTGTTGAATATCTTCTGCTTCCGCCTCCCCCCCTTTGCCGTCTTGGGGGCGGAGGATTTTGTATTGAGGGATGCACCGCCGCAGCGTTTTTCCTGTTCACTTGCCCTGTTCTATAACTTCCCCGCCCCATACGCAGCACCGCCTCGGCCACAATAATTTTGTTTTCGGGAATGTGTGATGTCTCCCCCACGAACGCATCCCAAACTTTCTTTCTTGTCATGGCCCCTTGAGCCCTGGCGGCCGGCGGCCAAAGACGACCAGTCATTGCGACGGGATGTTTGAATGGTGAGTGCGGCGTGGAATTTCAACCTGTGCAGGGGGGGGCGCAGGCTGTTGCAGTTGGTGCGGGTGCCAGGAAGAGGGAGTTTTGTTGAGTATCGTCCCCCAAACACACACCCCCATCTCCCAACCACTAGTCAAGGGCACGAGACAGCCTCAAGACCTCTTCTGCATGATGCCCGCGCAGCTGCAGATTTACATACCCAATCTCTGATGAGGGTTGTTTGTTTTCCTCGAGTTCGCCCATTGTTGGGCGGTCTAACACGGGGAGGGACGCATTCTTTGCAACGAAGGTCAGTCGCTCGTTGAAGCCACAGCGTTCAACTCCTGCTCCCATTCCTGACCAACCAGACCCTGTTCCTTTCATAAACCGTATCGCACTTGCACCCCCCAACTTTTCCTGGAATAAGTTCAAAGGACACGCTCTCTCGGTGGCGGAAGGTCCCACATCATTTTGTGCACAGGCAGGTGGACTGGGACTGTGTGGGACCAAATTGCTGAGCTGCTGAAGCGGAACGAAGGTATACAAATGTCCCGTGTTTCCACGGTCCAGCGCTCTCCCTCAGCCACTGCCCTTCGGCCTAGTGCCCTCCGTTGCTCAAACCCGCAACACAGGAACAGTTCCCTTAATGAACTCAGGTGCGTGGGCCGCGGACGTCCGAGCGGTTCGCCGCCCCAAGCGCCAACCTACACACTTCATTGGCGGTCAAGTGTAACGGCAAAAACCTCCCAAACTGGGGAGGCCTGACTATTTCTGACGAACCGCGTGGCAGTGGAGTACCAAGTAGTCCTCTTTGGGGCAGTTCCGGGACAACTTCGTTACAGTTACCAACCAGACCACGGCGGTGCAAAGAAGGTGCCAGACCTTGTCGAAAGGGTGGGATCTTGAAGTCTTGTACCCCTGTATCACTGAGTAGACGACCACTTGCGGTGGCAAGTGCTTGGGAAAATCACTCCGGGCGCTGGGCTTTTCCATGCCCCAGGGGGACAGGATCTGGTGTCCATCCATCAGCTCTTGACGATGACTGGCTTCAGGAACTTACTCCTGTCGTGATTCTTCACCAGCACCCTCTTTCAATAGCTGAGGAGCCCTGATATGTCGACTGTGGCTGGGGTGCAACTAGCAGTCCCCAGCGACCACATACATGCACATTGCTGCAATATTAGCTCCACATAAGTCAGTGTGCCGCGTGTTTGTGGAGTTCCGATTCGGCTTTGACAGAGCTTTGTGCATCGGAGTGGTATGCAGCATATACACTCTGACAATAGCCTCACGTTTGACAATGTGGCTCAAGCTGTTGCATATGGCGCGGCAGGTGGTAGATGGACTAAGTCATACTTTCCAACATCTGTGCCCCGGAGCATACACCACCTGCTCACCCGCTCACCCAACCATTACTAGACGCAACCCCCCTCCACCTCCACCCCTAGTACCTGATTTTACGTGAATGGTTGCCATGGACCCACTGAGGGAGAGAGGGATGGAGGACGGGCAGAACAAGCACCAGCACAAGAATGTGGCCCGCGCAGCTTATGGGGCAGCAGCTGTTCGCACACGGGATTTGCGGGACAGCCAGCACACGTTGTGGTGGTGTTACCATCCATGTCCATATCTGAAGACGATTTTTGTTCTCTTTTTTTGCATGATGTCATGTATGTGTGTGTTGTTTGGCTGTGTGTTCCTGCTATGAGTTGTCGTTGTGTGGGCTTGGCTGTTACCCCTCTCAGATGAACATCATCCACTGAGCTCACGTGAGTAGGAGGGAGGGAGAAAGGCATGCATTCAATTGCAGTGGAGAGAGTCGTCTTTGTAGGTGCAACAGTCTCCACACAGATGACCCATTTCTTGAGGCAAGGCACTCTACAATCCTCTATACAACTCAGCCGCGCTCCCAGCCGGCAGCCTCCAACTCGCTCCAATCCAGTTGCGAAACTAGTGTAATAGAGCGCCAGTGTCCTGTCAATATCTGCTGATCTTCCTCCGCACCAAATGGTCTCTTGTAACACTCGTCTTCATGCCGATATTTGGCAGCAGTGAGCCCAACTCAGAGGCCCCACGTATCTGCCCCTCCAGATGCTCAAGCTCCCTCTCCGCGTCGTACTAGGCATCAAAGCCGCTGCCAACGAGGCTGCCACCAAGGCGGCTGCCAGGGAAGAGGCTGCCGAACAGTCCACCGCCGAGCAGACAGGTGTTTCCTTTGTCACCGATGGCGCCATGCCGATGCTGCCCATTGATGTGGTTGCCACCCCCCCCCCCCCCAAAGAAAAAGCGATCTTTTACAGCACACAACCCCCTGAGTTCCACTGCAGGGCCGCGGTGGAACAAGCACCCAAAGCTCATACCCGGCCAGTCCCCACTGCAAGGCCCTTGTGAAAGTAACGCCTGAAGCACATGCCTGCCCCTACTGCAGGGCTTTGGTGGACCATACAACGAAACTGCACGACCAACGTCCCACCGCGGGGCCTTTTGTGGAACAGCCTCAGACACCCCAGTGCCACGCCGGCCGGGGTATGCGCTCTTGGGTACTGCCTCTTTAGGGGCCCCAAAGGGACAGGGTCTAGGGGGCGATAGCCCACCTGCAAACCGTCCTTATGGGCTGCCCCCCTCCCCCAAGTCGCCCAAAAACACAGCACTGTGTAATGGGGGACCACTGACCAGGAGCGCAAGCCCAGGGGCCCGAAGGGGAAGGCCCAGTAGATCTCTGAAATGGGACACGAGGACGGGCTGAATTGGTGGAGGTTCGCCGCACCCGCTCACCACCGGGCGATGCATTGACCTGTGGGCCTATGGCCAGCGTTGACATCTGCTTGTACCAACAGTTGTGGTGATGGACTAGTTCAACATTTTGGGGCGAGTAGCAGGTGTGCCTGCCCCGGTCCAAACCCGCAGGACTAGACCTGTGGGTATGTGGGTGGTCCGTAGTTGTGGAGCCTGACATGACTGGGGGCCGCCTGCCCCTAAATGCAGATACCGACGTCATTTGAGACCCTGCGGTATACTTTTTCAAGACCTCGGGACCCAACGGGATACCGCAAACAGACCCCCAAAGGCCTTGGGCCAACTGTCATCGGGGCACAAGTACCCCCCGTCACAGAGGCTCTATCCTCCCCCCAACCCCCAACAGAATGTCCGGAGGCCCCTGCGTCAGGCCGCCTCTGCGTGTCTTTGCAGGCATCAAAGTTGCTGCCAACGAGGCTGCCGGCGAGGGGACCAAGGAAGAGGTTGTCGCAAAGGCCGCCGCCGGGCAGACAGGTGTTTGCTCCGTCCCCTGTGGCACCACGCTGATGCTGCCGATGAGTTCGGGGCGTCTTTTCGAGCCCCCCTTGCCCTTGTGCAAATGGCGTCCTTGTCCAAACCACACGTTTTGGGCGTTGTCATGCGCACCTTTTTTGAAACATGGATCCCGTGGCCCCAACCCGAGTGGAATAGAAGTGCGTGTGTTTGCTGTGGTTTGGCCGTGGTTTGCTGACAGGAAACTGGATTTTCCGCTTTGGTGCACAGTCGGACTCCCTGAAGGGGAGTGGCAGGCTGCTGTTGCAAGGACACCGACCCCCGCTTAGCCCTACGGAAGTGCCACACGCAGCTCCCCCTTCTGGTCACTGCACCCGGATGTCTCCTGCACTCCTCTTTAAAGCCCTTTTAAAACACAGACACACCTGTGCAGCATCCGTAGACGTGCGCTTGGAGGAGGAGGCCACCCACCCCACCTTCGAGCGTTTTGCAGTGGCCAGCCACCTGAGCAGATACACCCGCGCTATCGAGACTCGTCGTGCTGTTACCTGCCCTGGGCGCGAGAGCCATGAATGTAGCGGGTAATCACACCACTTCATTAGATGTGTGTGTTGACACCAACAACAGTATTTGTTGTGGGCACACACACACACACACACACACACACACACACACACACACACACATCCTGCAGAAGGGTGCAGCTGAGGATTCACATCAACCAGATTCAAACAGAGCCCACGAGGTGACACGAGGCCCTTGTCAACCAACAGCCATGACATGTGTCCTGTTCACCAACCGCCCCCATTCGCGGCCATACCCGAACAAGCAATCCGCGATGCACTGCTGACGCGTCATCGTCCCATGCATCGCGCGACCACGGGCAGTCCCCGTTCCACCGCATCCAAGCACCACATCCGTGCACGTGGGCATTCCCACACTGCATGCGCCGCACGTCACCGGGCACCCCGCAAGGCATGTCGAAAGGGGGCACTTGGGGGCTTTTCCTGTGTACCTGGGGGACGAAACGGCCCAGTGCCCTCTCTACTCCCCGGCCCTCCGTTGTACACTGTGACCACAGCCGCCATTGACCGCCGGGAGCACTACACAACACGCGATGCTGAGGATTGAAGGGGGGGTCATGAGGGCAAGGCCTCCTGTGGCCCTGGGCTATCGTGCGAATTGCCTTCAGGGCGTTGTTTCACACAACTGCTCCGAGACACCGCAGGCCACGCAGTCTCAGCGGCGCGCCAGTCATTCCCGAGATACCGACGATGGGGAGGACATTATTTGCGAAAACACAAACGCGTGCGGCCCAGTCAAGACTGAGCAGACGTACCGACATCGAGGCAGTGGGGGATACACGGCCGCAGAGACGCGCAGGACACGGGGTCTCTGCACTGCCTCACACTTGTGCAATTGGGCCAAAGGAGGGGGTCTGGATTCCGGGGGGAAAGCGGACCTGTGCTGCCCGGGCCCGTGCCATCCCGCAGCCCCTCACAAACGCACTGTCGCGTGCCGCCGCGCTGTCCGCCCTTGTGCCTCAGATGCGATTGCGCTGGTGTGGACAGGCATTTGTGCCGATCCTTCGCGGATGCATCCGTTGGAACAAGAGCTGCTCAAGGCCGTGGACGCGCGGACTGCCAGCGAGGGGACGCTGGCGTTTGAGCAGCGCACACGCGACATGTGCTCGGAGCAAAGCGGACTGGACGCCCCATTGTCTGCCACTCTGGACGATCTGCATCACCGCGTGACGGAGGTCCGCTTGCTCCTGCGCTCACCGCGGACGTGAGGGTCTGGGGCTGTGGGGCGTATGGAGGGCAGTCCTGCATGAGACCGGGGCTCCCACACGACACCAATGGCTCCCATGCGCATTGTGCAGCGCCCGAAGTGCGATCCCAGGGCCTGGCTCCCAGGCATGGCTCTGCTGCGTGCGGGGGATGTGTGATGCACCTCCAATTGGAGGGTCACGGTGTTGCGTTGGGTCAGACAAGGCAGCAATGCGCATCCAAAAAGTGCACCAGAGGTCAGTGTTGTGCGCATTGTGGCGGCAGCAACAGGGAAGGCAACAGCATATCCTGCGCGAATCGTGCAGCCCACACCAGCAGTACGGGTACCCCACCACCGACCAAGCATCTGTGTGAGCACGGCACGCTACCCACACCACACGGCCCCCCCCCCGTCTGGCACCAGGCCCCTTTTATGCGTTGCTTGTCGTGCTGAACGGCTTACAGGGCCGGGGGCGGGGGGTTGTGGGGGAATAATTTCCTGGGAGACCCTTGGCCTTAACGAAGGTGGTGTAGTGCAGGGGCACCACGCTTTTTGCTGCCCTTGAGCCATCCGTCCCAATGGGAAGTGTGGTGCGTGTGACGTGGTTTCTTGGTGGCGTACGATGAAGACACAAAATACGAAGGAGTAGAAACACAGAAGTGCAAAACATGCGATGTGCGAAAAGTCGGCTGTTTTCCTGAATTATGCACCCCCAATGCGGTTTTGAATGGATCATGCACGCTTCTGCAGGGGGGTGGGTTTCAGGGGTGTTCCCGGGATAAACAACGTAATAATTGGCGCTGTGCGACAACGCGCCCTCAGTGAGGGCTCTACAATGCTGAAGGAGGCCCCTGCATCTCTGATGGGGGCAGTGGCAGCACCAACGGAGGCCCCTGCAGCGCTGAAGGGGGCCACCATGGCACCAAGAGGGGACCCTGCAATCCTGAAGGAGGCGTGCATTGCGCAGAAACCGGGCTCCGATGGTGTTGAGAGGGGGGGGGGGCACAGTGAAGGAGGCAGCAGCGGCACTGAAGGGGCGCCTTGCTGCACCGCAGGAGGCCCCTGCAGCGCAAACGAAGGCCGCTGCGGCCCAAGGCACTTGGGCAGGCTCCGCAGTGGGGGGGGGGGGGGGGGCGACCCCCCTGCAGGGGGTTTGATGTGAAGGTGGCGGCACCGGGGCGCATCAGGGGGGCGGAGGGGTGGCAATGTTGGCACACAGCCGGGCATCGGACGGGGTAACTTGACCGGGAGGACCTCAGTGCGGTCGCACCACGAGACATAGGGCGGGCAGGGGAGGGATGGAGCTGGCGCTAGGCAGCCCTGACCCGCTGATCCTCTAATCCCCCTTTCGCAAGAGCCTCAAAGACTTTAAAAGACGCCTACCCCCCCCCCCCCCCCAACGCACTACCAGCAAGTCACACATTGGTGAGCTAGCACCCATGGCCTTGTGTGACATTCACGTTGCTGGTTGTGGTGAGCACCTTCCCGCCTGAGGTCTTCGTGATGACCGCATACCGGGCACTGATCAGGCCGTCAGGGGAGGACGCCATGGGCAGAAGTTGCATTCTGGATTCCCCCCCGCGGCGGTGCGGATGCCCGCAGTAGTGCGGATGCCTGCTTGTCATAGCAGAAGGTTCAAGGGCGAGAGGCAATAGGCGCCGCCACAGGCCAACAGAGCCAACCACCAAGGCCTTGTGCCAACCCCCCCCCCCCCCCCAAGCCGCGCACGGACAAGGGCACTGTCCGCAACAAGCCACCACTTCAGGCCTCCCCAACAAAGCCATCAGACCGCACATCGCCGCATGCGACAAACAGGACTCGGACGTCACCCGCTCCCCCGAGGGGGCTCACGCAGTGGCACTGGACCACAGGGCCGCAGGATCGTTGCGTGCGATCGCCGCGGTCGCACACGTGCCTCTGTGTCGCAGGCCGTGGCGCAGTGCAACGAGGCCCGCGTGGCCAACGACCCCTCCCATTTGGATCACGAGGTCTTGGTGGCGGACCTGCGCGTGCAGTGCATTGCTGCGGGGCGCGACAGGTCGCGGCGCGTGGGGGCGCTGCTGCAGACGGGGGCGGAGGGCGCGGACGCCATGCGCGGCTGGCTCGACGCGGCGCAGCAGGAGGCCGCGAAGGCCGGGGCATCGGAGCTGCAGTGCCGGCAGGAGGCGGCAGGTGTGCACGGCCCCCACCTGCGCATTGCTACGCTGCAGAGCTGCTGGATGGGGCTCAGGGGGTCCCGACCCCCCCCACACACGACCGCTGCTGAGGTCACTGCACGGCGCAGGGCACTGCCATCAGTGGCTGCAGGGAGGATTCACGCGTGGCGCACGGCGTCAGGGGGCACACGACCTCGAGTGCACACGTGCACATGCCACCGCATGTAAAGGGCAGACGTTGTGCCCACGCGATGGGGGCCGGGGGGCGGGACATGGTCAGGGTCACGTCCGCACTACCGGGGCCGGGTCCTGCCCGCGTTGCTGCGCGGCGGCTGCCGCTGGACTCGCCGAGTCCATGTCACGTGATCGCCGGGGTGGGTGCCTTGCACGTGCGGGGTGGTGATGACCGGGTGTTCCTCATGTTGCACTGGCCCCAACCGTAAATAGACCCTCCCACGGTGAGGCTGCGAGGCGTGGAGGCTTGGAATTCCGCTGAACGGGGGGTCCATGAAGGCTGTGCCCAGTACAGCCGGTGCCCAGTGCCATGTGCTTCGTATGGCCCACCACAAAAGGGGAAGAGTGCAGTGTGTGGCCGCGCAAAGGACACGCCCCGTCTCGCCTCGGGCGCTGCTGGCCAATGCCTCCTCAATTTCCCCCTGACCATGTCCCGCCCCCCGGCCCTCATCGCGTGGGCACAACGTCTGTCCGTCACATGCGGTGACATGTGCACAGCCAGCATCGACCAACCGCCAACCGCCAACCACTGCCAACCGCCACCAACCACCAATCACCAACCACCAACATCCACCAACCACCACCAACCGCAACCAACCGCCAGTTGGCAACCGCCAATTACCACCAATCGCGGTTGAAAATATGAACTACACGCGGTAGCTTTGCAAAACTGCCGTTCAGGAACACTTTTTTTTCCCTCAAGGACCCCCCCTGCACCTGGTGCTGGGGTTCAATAAGGGTCAGAGGTATGCCCACCACACGGAGACACGAGGGGGGGCTGAGGAAGGGTCATTTGGCAGAATGTGACGACAAAGGGGTGCAGGCAGGGACCTGGTGCTTGTGCGTATCCGTGTACCCACCGGTGGTATAGACAGCCCGCACAAAAAAAACACACAAATCGTGAAGGCGGGGGTTTCCCAAACTCTCCGCTGCTGCTGGACGCCTCCGGTACCCGCCTCTGCCAAAGGGCACAGCGGGCCAAAGGATGCCTGCACCACAGCCCTCTTCACCGCAGGATGCGTGCTGGGCATTGAAGAGGCGGATGGTCGATTGGTGTGCGCCCAGAACCGCATCGTGCAGCTGGAGGCCATGCTCAAGGCTGCGCGCGAGGAGGAGGCCGCCTGCAATCAGAACAAGTTGCAGTTGGAAGAGAGGAAGGAGATGTTCGAGAAGCAGGAGGAGGTGTATGGCCGGCTGCAGCGCGGATGTCGAGCAGCGGCGGCCAGGGCCGAGCAGGCGATGCAGGTGCACATGCGTTGCGCAACGCAGGGGCTGTCGGGCGTCCATCACAAATGGAGCTGTTCAAGGGTCAATGTCGTCAGAGGTTTCAGGCCACGCTTGTCACAAAAATCGTTGGGCGAGTGTGCGCAGGCTTTCAATGCAGGGGACATCCCCTGGCAGCGGCCCGGTACGGGCGCTTCGGGCAGCACCCATGGCCACCCCTTCAATCTGAGGAGGCATTGAGCACCGTACGTTTGCTGTGCCCCGTTTTGTGGTTCTTGCCTCATCCGAACGCCCCTCATGACCCACCGCACGTGCCCAGTCAAAGGCCTGCCCCTTTGCAGGAGCGGAACGATCTGAATGCCGTCCTCCGTGAGATGCTGCAACGCGCCGCGGTCGAGGCCGAGGACGAGGCGCACGCGCAGGGCCGTCACTTCGCCGCGCAGCTTCCGCAATTGCAAGGCCACGTGGACTATTGGGCCCAACTGAAGGCGCGTGCCCAGCAACACGGGGACGCGATCAATGGGCCCATGCTCTCTGCGATGCACCAGAAGTGCCTGGATCTGCTGTCCGTGGCAGAGAAGCACCAAGTGCCACCTGGAGGCGGCCCTGGGCCCTGGGCAAATCTTCTCTGGTCCGTTCTCTGGTTCATATTGTGTGTCAAGGCAACGCTGTTGGCCAAGAGGGCATTTGTAGCGTGTTTTGCCTCCTGGTTTTCAGTATAGTACATTGTGTCCACACGTGTGTCACGCAAGAGGGCATTTGTAGCGTGTTTTGCCTCCTGGTTTTCAGTATAGTACATTGTGTCCACACGTGTGTCACGCAAGAGGGAATTTGTAGCGTGTTTTGCCTCTTGGTTTTCAGAATAGTACATCGTGTCCACACGTGTGTTGCGCAAGAGGGAATTTGTAGCGTGTTTTGCCTCTTGGTTTTCAGAATAGTACATCGTGTCCAGAAGTGTGTTGCGCAAGAGGGAATTTGTAGCGTGTTTTGCCTCTTGGTTTTCAGAATAGTACATTGTGTCCAGAAGTGTGTCACGCAAGAGGGAATTTGTAGCGTGTTTTGCCTCTTGGTTTTCAGAATATTACATCGTGTGCACACTTGTGTCATTTACCGTTGCTTGGACAAGGGGCATGACCAGGCACCACGGAGCAGACATAGCCTACGTCAGCTCTGGAGCCTCTAGGTCCGTTGGCGCTGAAGGCATCCTGCCACGCAACCTTCGGGGAAGCAGCGGTGGCACCAAGTGCCCTCAAGCCCAAGCCCTATGCTCCTAAATATGCACCCTCCTCTCTTCCCTCTATATATATATGTATATATATATATATATATATATATATATATCTGTAGAATATACCCCCCCTGCACCCCCTGCTCCTCCTGCACCCCTCGCCACCTCCCGCACCTTGTCAAACGCCCCCCGCTTTATGGTGCTGTGGTTGCTGTGGTGCCACGAGGGCATGTCTGCCCCCCCCCCCTCGCCCGCTCGTATTTTCTGCCGTCCGTGCCATCCATTCCTTGTTGGCATGGAGCAGAAGACTCTCACGGAAGTGGCGGTAGATGCCCCCAAAGGACGACCTGGTCTGTCTGAACAGCGACACTATTGGGGGTGCGCAGGTAGTCAACTCAACGACCTCTTCTTAAGTAAGACGTCGTTCTGCGACGGAGCACCGCTTTGTAAGTGTGCGTCTTGGGCCTCACACAAGCGCTTTTGTGTACATAATATGTGTGCGGCGGATGTCGCGGGGGTCACACTACGGTCTTGCAGATCACCCCCACAAAGCATACATACCACAGTCTGTCTGGCCTGTTGTGCTATTTTTCACCTGCGATGATCTCTGCTTTTGCTGTATGCATTGCCTGGTGTAGTGGTGCCGGCAGGTGGTTGTATTTTATGTGCCGCGGGAATCGTTGCTGTGGTGCACCACAACGTTCTGTTGTCCTTTCCTGTTCATAGTCCGACTTCAGCATTCCGGTGCTTTTGGGGAGGTCTCTCATGGTATGGAGCTCACTGGAAAGATGTGTGGTGGAAGCCCCCCAACACCCACCACCACAATGGCAATATTTGGCACTATACTATTTCCATCATGTTCGCTATGTTTTGCGGTTGTTATGCGGTTCCACAGGGCATTGGTGCTTGGGCCTCTCCTCTGTGGAGCACACGATGGGCTGATCAGGTCTAGTACTGTCCTTCACCCTACCCCAGTGTGGGAAAGCATCAAACGCAACGGAGAAAACCGCGCCCGCCATGTGTGCACTCCGCGTTGTGTTTTGCTCGTATGGTCATTCGTACCCCCCCTTGTCCAAGGTACGCCCTTGTCCAAGCTACAGTAGGCGTAGGGACCGTGTTAATTTGGGACCTAATTTAATTCGCTACCAAACGTAGTGCAGCCACATATGACATGGGTTTGGTGAAAAATTCGCCAGTTACATGGAGTCATGGACACATTTGTTGTGAGTGTTTGCCCACTTGAACCCACATAGCTCTGAATTTTGGGGATATTTGTGCACCATATCCCCCTTTCTGGCACCAACACATGTGTGTCGGTAGTTGTATGTGCCGTGCGCAAGCTACGCCCCTGTGCAAGCTACAGTAGGCGTAGGGACCGTAATAATTTGGGACTTCTGTGTAGCTAGGACAGGCGGGGGGGGGGGGGGTGGTAATTGTACAGCCGCCGTGTTAGGGTTGGGGATGAAGCCAACGTGCCACCCTGAGTCAAAATTGGGGTTGGGGTTGGGGGGGTACAGTGTAGGGGGTAGGACACTGTAGGACAGTGTAGGACGGGGTAGGGGGAAAGCCAATGTACTGCAGAGGCACAGGTGGTTGTGGGGGTGGCAACACGCATGGGCAACAACTGGGTTTGGCTGGTCGTTGAGTGCGCAGTCGATACTCATGGTGGATTTTGCCAGGAGTCTCCGAATGTTGACCCCACACACATTTGTCCATAGTCCTTGTTTCCGGGTGTTGCTGGTTTCTGGTGCATTTATGCGTGGACCTACACGTGTCTCCAACATTTTAATTTCAACGGCTAGCGTCGTTTTGAAAATATAATTTAGAAGCCAAGTTTCGATTGCCATTTCTTCCAAGATGGCTTGCTTTGCCATTGCTATTTCACATGTACTGCTATGCCTCCATGTATGCACTTTGGTGGTGTTGTCACTGTAGTGCAGTGTCTCTATCACTGCTTCCTACTATGTGATGGCCATGTACACTCGAACAAGTGGTCAAGTCGCAGCTACCGTGGTTTCCCCTTGAGAATGTGGGCAGTAGGTGGCCAATGGGTATGACGTTAATGGTAGTTGAGAGTCGCATCTATGTGCTCCTGCACATTAGACACAAGTTTGAGTGCGAAGTCCTTCACCCTCACCCACCATTGACACAGAGGCATCCAGGGCTACAAGAAGATGAGGAACGACCCAGGGCTGCCACCAGATCCACATCCAGGAATTAACAGCAACCCTCCCAAAGCTCCCAGCAAGCCTCCAAGAGTCAACAACAAGCCACCAAGAATTAAAATCAAGCCTCCTGGGGTGGATAGCATCCCTTAGAACCTCTGCACTCATTTGAAATCGCCTCTGGTAATTTTGGCATACTTCAGAGACCTCCAAAGGACACCATTTGAAGGGCTTCTAAGGGGAGACCATTGGCCTGGTATTCGTCCAAAAACGGGCATGGTGCACGCCTGGTGCGCACGTGGTGTGGGTACTCTCCCATATTGTCAATCGGTTGGACCTCTGGTGCATGCGTTTGCATTGCAGTTGTGTTTTCGGTTCTTTTTTGCGAACGATGGCCAACGAAACTTGGAGCAGTAAATTCCAACGGCTGCAGGACTTTACAACCCTCGACGTGTCGTGTATGTTGCATTGTCCAATGGTGACATCAGGGCACGAGGGAGGGCATGTTGTATGGGGCAGACGATTCCGCCATTGCAGGACCGACATCGTCCCATGGATCTGAATGGCTCGTAGACCAAAGGACTGGAGGATAAACCCGACGCACCGAAGGGCCCGACTGGGCAGTGCTGGTACCCAAGAGCACGTGACTGCACGTCTCCTCTCCCCATGCACCAGCAGGCCCATCCTAGGTGTCCTGGAAACCACTTTCCTAGGTGTCCAGGAAACCGCTTTCCGGGGTGTCCAGGAGCCAACAGCCTTCCTGGGTGTCCAGGAAACCGTTTTACCGGGTGTCTAGGAGCCAAGAGCCTTCCTGGGAGTCCAAGAATCCGCTTTCATCGGTGTCCACGAAACAACTTTCCGGGGTGTCTAGGAGCCAACAGCCTTCCTGGGTGTCCAGGAAACCGCTTTACTGGGTGTCTAGGAGCCAAGAGCCTTCCTGGGAGTCTGCGAATCCGCTTTCATGGGTGTCCAGGAAACAGCTTTCCGGGGTGTCTAGGAGCCAAGAGCCTTCCTCAGTGTCCAGGAAATCGCTTCCGTGGGTGTCTAGCTCACAAGGGTCGGAAATTGAGCCGCTGGAAGACCCCGCCACACAGCCATTCCAGCCATTGCATCCATTCAAGTCCTGAAGTACTCAGATGTATCCATACACGGCCCGGAGGTAGCAATCAACATACCCTGATATTCCACAAACCGTGCAACCTGAAGGACTGCCAGGCAATCCGCCGGTGCTCAGTCCCGCACCCCAAGCGTCGCGCTGTCACGCTTCATACCTACGCACACGGCCGCAAAACGCACGCCACCGTGCTGGATGCACCACTCGGCCCCGTACTCGCTCAGGCCCTTACAACAAACAACACACAACAGAAAGGGGAGGGAGGAGTAGGTCATGCTATACAAGCCAAGGGGGAAGAGAGGGGAAATAACGCGCCCCAGGCTGGTAGTAAACACACAAATAGCAGGTTAAAACAAAATGGCACAAAAGACCGCATGCCAGGCATTCCACAAACCGTGCAACCTGAAGGACTGCCAGGCAATCCGCCGGTGCTCAGTCCCGCACCCCAAGCGTCGCGCTGTCACGCTTCATACCTACGCACACGGCCGCAAAACGCACGCCACCGTGCTGGATGCACCACATACCCCTAGTTACTGCTCCTACGGCGCGCTCACATACAGTTCGCGCTGGCACTCACTCGGCCCCGTACTCGCTCAGGCCCTTACAACAAACAACACACGACAGAAAGGGGAGGGAGGAGTAGGTCATGCTATACAAGCCAAGGGGGAAGAGAGGGGAAATAACGCGCCCCAGGCTGGTAGTAAACACACAAATAGCAGGTTAAAACAAAATGGCACAAAAGACTGCATGCCAGGCATTCGCTGCCGGCAAAGGGCCACAAACAGAGATTGCTTTGTGGTCGGGACCTGGCAATTGCTGCGGGCCTTGCTGTAACTTACAAATGAGGCCGGCTACAGGTGTCACTCTGTGGCGATGTCATAATATAGTAGTAGTAGGCCCGCCTGTAAATCTGCGTGTGTGTACACTGTGAATGCGCGTAGTGCTGTCTGTGTCTGCTTGTTGAGAAACGTGTGTCCGAGCCTGTGTGTATGCCGCGAGGCTACGGCAGTTCCAACTCGAGGTCCAATTCATGTTTGTGTTCTGTGTCTTAAATGTGTGCCCTTCACTGCGTTGGTGCTGTGTATGTGTCATGAATGGTGCTTGTGTTTGTGTATGGTCAATGTATCGCAGAGTTCATCAAAACGGCCCCAAATCTGCTCACCAATAAATGCACCGGGTACAAAGCCATAACAAAAGAAGCCAAACAACCTCAATGATAGGATAGCGTCATCAGGGCGCCAAAGCGTTCTCAAACATCCAAGCGGAAATTGGATTTCGACAGCGCCGCACGGAGCCAGGAGGAATCCTCCTGCCGAGCCGCCCGGCCAAAATTAATGGCACCAGCAGACGCCACAGCATGAACAGTTGACCCGAGGGCGGCACGCAAAGGAGGAGGTGGCCGTCCAGTGGGCAACCGTGTCACATGTAAAACATCAAGGTCGCGCCCTGCATAATTGGCCATCACAACGCTCGGGAGACGAGAATCCGAGATACGACGCCTCCGTCCAGTCCCCGTTGCCCAGGCCTTGTGTGCTCGGGCTAGTACGCGGCTGGCGACTGTCACGAAGCCTTGCTCCATTGGCGACGAGCCCCCTTGCCGGTCGGGCCGCTTTCGTCTCCGTCGCTGTCCCTTGGCTGGCCGCTGAGGCACCTCACTCTTCGGAACCACGGGAGTGTCAGGCGTGCTCGCTGTGGTGCAGCCGCCCCCACTTCCCCTAGCTGGCCCTGTAGACGGCATCGTACTGTCCACCTCCATGTCTTCATTGATGTTTAGATCGTGTGAGAAATGCATTGCAGGCTCAGACCGCGCACTGTGGCGGTCACTCCGACGAGATCCAGCATGTGAAGAAGCCACAGAATGCGCCTGGCTGTCACACTGAGAGCCCCCAGAAGTTCCTGCTGTCAGTGTATCCTCATTCGCAGCGGTCGTGAAACGGTGACGGAGGCCGGCTTTTGCAGCGGCCCCCGACGCCTCCCGCTGGGCACCGTCGCAAGACAAACACGTCTGGGCCCCAGCGGCATCGACCTCACAACCCATGAAATTGGTTTCAGATTGCTGCACTGGTTGGCCATCATCACGAGAAATTGGTGCCCCGTAATCGCGTTCCTGGAGCGAAGAGCTGTCGGCGCGCTCGTCTGTTTGAGTCGCCATCGTCGAACATGAGGACCGTTTACGTGAGGTCTTATCAAAGCTTTCCGCATCAGACGCGGAACATGTAGAGTTGAAAGGTTGGAAGCCCTGACGTTGGCGACGTGGTCGTGGAAAACGCGCCAAATCCTTGTACAAAGAGCAATGACAAGCACCATGACCCCCAAAGGGGGGGCTGTTGTAAATCAGTGACAGCCCAAAAAGCACATGTCCAAGTGCAGACCAAGAAATACACCAGCTATGAGGCACAGAGCGCATCAGTCGTAGCACCAACTCGCGCCAGGTGCTAATAGAAGGAACTCTGGACTTACGATGCGCCTGTCCAGACGAATTGCGCAGTCAGCCAGAGACATCGCAGGTAGAAAAACTTGCAAACATCGAAAAAAAATAGACCCCCCATGAGGGATGGACCGCAGCTCTTGGCAGTGATACAATTCATTGTGCGCAATGGTTGGATGTTTGTATCCCCCAGCGCACCCCCGCGTTGTGCAGGAGCCAGCAACGTTCTGTGCCGCGGACGCGGCGGCCGGTTCCTAGATGCCGTGTGGATTGGGACCTGGGGCCTGAGCACCTTGTTTCCAAACCCCAGGTACCCTCCCCCCCCCCTTGCGCATGCACGGCCTTGTCTAAGCACGAGGTGGGCGTTGAACCGCTGTTTTCAGGAAATTTTGGGACCGCTGTGTTCATGACAACATTGTACCGCACATTGCAATCCCATGTTGTTTGTTCTGCTGTGATTTTCAACAATGTTATTCCCGGCATGGCTGTCACGTACGTTCAGAGCACTGGGGAACATGTGTCTGCCAATATTTTTGGTCCCTCTCGTCATGGGGACAACTACATCCATTTGAAGTACATGCGGAATGGGAAGGAGATTGAGTACAATGCCGCTTTTGATAAAGTGCACTTCCCCATTCGCAGCCCCTCGCCCTCCCCACACGTTTGTTGTCACGTGTGTCGCGCCCATGCACGGCCTTGTCTAAGCACGGGGTGGACGTTGAACCGCCGTTTTGACCAGACTTTTGGTACCGCGGCCGTGCTTGCGCAAGGGGGGGGTACCCCCGGTTGCCCCCCCTATGGGCCCTTGCCAGTGAGGACTCAGCCGTTTTGACGCTGGGTAGGCTGTTTTGTGGCACTCGCAAAGTTTTCAAAATTCAACTTTTTCCTAAACCCTTCTGTTGCCCCTGGGATGGGTTTGGGTGATCATTCGGTGACCATACCGGTGCTTGAGCACCCATGGGTACCCACGTAATGGCCGCTGGGCCCATGTCGCCCAAGCCATGGCCCCCCAAAGCCCCAAAATTGCTGGAACTATCTGATAGGTGTGGTTTTGGTTTTTGCTGGCTCAAAGGAAGGTTGATGCCGTTTGCCAGCTGTATGGCAATGCAGCATGAGCATGGTTCCTCATCTGAATTTTCGATTTTCACAAGTAGCCAGTAGCCACTTCCTAGCGCGCCGTTACCCTGCCTGTGTTCTACCTTCCTTCTTAGTCCTCTCCTGTGTGTCACGGACTACTCCACAGCAGTGCGTTCTACCCCAAGTGAGTAGTGACCAATTGTGCCCGCTTGTCATCCCCCCTCCCCCTCTGATAGTGTATGAACTGCAACCTGCTGATTCTCCTCGGCCTTGAATCTTCACACCGGGGTCTTCTTCAACCCACAGTCATTGTGCCTCATTGCACACTGGGAAGCCTTCGGGCGTGGTAGTCCCCCACTGCCTAACCTGGTATCAGACTCAGGTAATCCTCACTACGTCATTGTGGGATCATCGTAGCAATGGACCGCTCAGCACCTTAATCCCGAGGGTTTAGCTCGAGTACTGTGAAGAGAGCAGGCTACGCCAGCTCATCTTGGTCCGAGCCAACAAAAAAGGGTATACATGTGTCCCAGAAGAGGTGCATCATTGCAAAAGGCAGGTTGTTGGTGAAATACGTTTCAGAGGCGCGGAAGCTTCTCTAGGTGCAAACTTAGGCATTTGACACATCCGGCAGGTGGTGCGAGCACTGAAGTTGTCGTACCCGCAGGAGCATTCCCAATCATCTTGAAGCGGAATGTAAACCACATGAGCCTTGGAGGTGTTCAGATGTTTTAAAACAGCCCCAAAAGTGCCGTTGTGTTGGCTGTTTACTGGCACCTCAACATTTTTCAAAATTCAACGTAATTCCTAATTCCTAAACCCTCTGTTGCCCCCAGCAGACACTCATGTTGTACAATCCTTGTCACTAAGATCCCAACATACCGCCCGAGCACTTGCGCAGCACACGCAAGGGGAAGGGGAAAGTTGGCTTGCGCGGGGGGGGGGGGGGGGGTCGTGGGAGCCCTCCGAAGGAGGGGGGGGGGTCTGGCAATGGGGCTCCTGTGACAGAACCCTTGGTAAAGTACCAATCACCTCGAAGAGAGGTTGTTAGATCAAGCGCAGGTGTGGGCGTCGCATACCCCCCTTTTTTGGGGTCATTCACGTAGCATACCCCAAGGTATGGTGTAATAATTTGTAGTCAAAAGGCTCCAAGCAATGGGGATACATACGTCCATCGCAACAAACCATGGTCGAACGGTAGCGCAGTCGGCTGCAATCTTTGCGGTCGTCGGTTCGAATCCTTGCCAGGCGAATGCCGTCAGCGCCGCCGCCGGCATGTGCACCTGACCGGGGTTCGAACCGCCGACCAAAAAATCTGCCACGAGCTGCACTACCATTCGGCCACTCCAAGTTGCAATTTTTAGAGTCTCCCCACTGTTTGCATCCAAGTCTGCCACTGACCGTGTTTCTCTCTAACCGTACATAAAGACCACCACTGCTGCCCCCCCCCCCCCTCAATGGAAGTTCAACTTTATTTGCCACCATCTTTGACCTTTTTCAAGGCCCCTCACGGGAGCCAAGGAGGGGGGGGGGGGTCCGGGAAAGGGGCTCCAACGACCCCCCGCCCGCGCAAGCCAATTTTCCCCCACCCAAGTCGGGGAAAAAAAAGAATCCGGCAGACTCCCGAGTACTGTATATTGCTCAGGCCTCGCCAGTGCGACCTGGTCACAAACTATTGGTTGGCTAGATATTGTTGCGACTCCATGATCCAGCGATTGCCTGGAAGTCATTTGTAGGATCATACACCCGCATCACCAACATTCAAGCAGTCCGCTCTTCCCACACTGATTGGCATTTCGGACCACTTCTTGCATGGCAGTCCGCAAGGGTCTGGCATTCCTCCTGCTGCATCTTTTTCTGTCAGAAGTCGAAGGCCAAGTGGGTGTCTCACCCTGGGGCGGCGTCTGGTGTTTGCACACGGTACTGACTGCCCTTGAGGACCAGTCGCCACTGCCCACTGTCATGCTGTATGGATAATAGGACCTCACAGGGTGTCGCAGGCGCTGGAGAAAAAATCTTGCTTGGGTCATCGCAACCCCTTCCCAGTGTCCGGCGTTGAACACTCGCGCGCCATGTTTTTTTGGAACCTGATTTGATTAATTGATGAATTAATTCGGAACCCACGTAGATTAGTTAGTTGGGTCACGAACGGTGTGTCCAATGAACACTCCTGTTCTGACCGAATTTTTCAGGACTTTCCCGTGCTTTGGACACGGGGCGGGGGGTACTAGAAATCAGGGTATTATTGTGTGGTTGGGGTGGGGGCCTGGTCCAGACCACATCAAATGTCAAGTCAACCGCAAGCCCGTAGGACGTGTGATCATTCGCATGGCATTGGTGTGACGTTGTGCCTGATTGTCATCCCCCTTCCCTCTCTCATAGTGTAGGAAAGCAACCTGCTGATTCTCCTCGGCCTTGAATCTTCACACCGCGGTCTTCTTCAGTCCACAGTCATTGTGCCTCATTGCACACTGGGAAGCCTTCGGGCGTGGTAGTATCCCACTGCATCACCTGGTTTCAGACTCAGCCAATCCTACGCTACGCCAGCTCATCTTGGTTTGAACCCCCCCCCCCAAACCCAAAAAAAAAACAGCACACACCGCAGTACGCGCTACCCTGGCTTCATTCGGATGCCCCGACCCTCTGCGGTGCTGCTGCACGTGTGCCCGTGTGTATGGGCATCGACGGACCTTGTGTTCCCTACCCCCCGACACACGAAAAAACGAAGCAATAGGCACGGCACACCTGCAGCATCGCGCCCCGTCACTGCTACCGCCGTCCGCCGGGCGGCGCATGTCCTCCTCATATTCCTCTTCCGCTTGCCTGCGGAAGAGGAATCGAACTCGGGTCTTTAGGGCTGCAACCGGCTGCACAGCACCTCTAGGATGGGCTCCGCCGTCGCCGTCACCCCCGGTGCAGATGGAATACACCTCGGAGGAAGGGCCCTCTACCCCGGAGGTCTTCTCCTCGTCGTCCTCGTGGGAATCTGAGCCCATCAACACCGGGGGACGCTACCGACGAGCGACAGCGGGGCCCAGATGCGGCCCCGCCCGGTCCTCACCGCCACACGCAGTGCCCCGCACACGCGCTCCCGGGGCCCGATCCGTTCACCGGCCAGGGAACCCGGCGCCGAGGAAGTCACGGCGTAGGGCACCACCTGCGCGGGTGCCCCGAGGGGTCAAAAGGCGGCAGTCGGTCACAGAACGGCCGGGGAGCCCACGACGCAAGCGACCCCAGCTACAGCAAGGGGATGCGCGGTCACATACGGCCCTGGAGGCCCCAGACCGTCACGGGAGCCCAGCCGGAGCTCCCCTCCCCATGTCCAGGCATGCGCTCTCATACCTACAGCTCACAGGAGCTATCACTCCTGAGCGTGCGTCACGCATAGTGGTGGTAAGCACCCCAGAGGGGCAGCGCACCCCACTACCGACACGAAGCCCGGAGCAGCCTCCACACGCAAAGGGCTGCAACCGGCTGCACAGCCACTGCAGCACGCCGCCAGAAACCTTCCTGCAGGCCCCGTACACCGTGACCCAGCACTTGGGCTGCCCTCCCGCTTGCTTGATTTCATAGCCAGAGAACCGTAGATGTGTATGTGCCACTGATGACTGAACCACTGCAAAGTCGACACACCAATGAATGATTGACGAATTTGTGAACTTTCACGTTTCTGGGTTGCTTCGGCGTGGCTGTACCCGCTGCACTACCATGCATTAGTATACACTGCAGGCACAGATCCAGGTTTGCCTCCGGGCCACACGTTACATCGGGTGATTGTACTGCGCCCTGCAGCACTGATGCAGAGACCGGGTTGCGAACCCGAGAGCCTTGTCGCTACTCAGCGCAGGCCTGATGCAAAAAAAAAAAAGGACCTTCTGTTCGCATGGAAGGGGCTGTCCCATTTGGAGGCAGTACATACAACTGGACAGCTCTGAACCTTGATCCCGGGGTGTTACCTCGAGCACTGTGAAGAGAGCAGGCTACGCCAGCTCATCTTGGTCTGAGCCAAAACAAAAATCTGCATCGCTTTGATGTGACGTATGGAGCTGGCGCAGAGACCGTGCAGGCAGCCCAAGAGCCTATCAGCTGTTCAGATGTCCGTCCGTGCTTGTCAACATGCATTACTTCGTCTTTTGAGTCATACCCCTTATGATATGTTGTTGAGCAAGCAATGGGTCACGTGCATCGCCCACCAGATGCCATGTGCCTAATCCCATGCTAACTGTTGCCTGCATCAGTGGCTTAGGCGGCATGAAGTGTGGAATGGGACACAATATGCTTCCTGGCGCATTTCACACGCTGGTCCATATATTGAGTGGTGTACTGATTGGTCCATTTATGCTAGGTAACCCCCACAAAGGGGGAGGGGGGAGGGGGGTCATGACTATGCTGTTGATCTATTGTGCTGGTTTATGTTCTTTGAAGAGACGCGAATGTTTGAAACACAGCAGTAAACATGTAACAGGTTCTGTGTTCATGGCATGGCTAGCCCAGTCTGAGCGGGCATTTGCTGTGTTTATGCTGCAGGTCGGCAACGTGTGCTGCTACTATTCCCTACAGAAATTGGCGAAAGGCGCCTAGGACCGGACATCCCGGTTCGTGATCAGCCTTGACCTCTTTTTGGCTGTGCATGCTGTTGCTTGCGGAATTTCCCTGAGCGCAATCACCACTTGACACACCCACGCCTCACCGCACGGGGGGTCGGGTGGGATGGGGGGGGGGGGGCGGTCAAAAGGTTTCGCTCAAAAGGCTCCAAGCAGTGGGGAGACCCTTTGCTGTCAGATCAAACTCTGGTCCAATGGTAACACAGCCGACTGCAGGGTTTTAGATTCGAATCCTGGTCGGTGGACTGTCGGCGGCCGTGCCGCCGCCATCTTCGCCCGAAAGGGGTTTGAAACGCCGACGAAAAAGTCTGTGGCCAGCTGCATTACGGTTCGGCCACTGATTGCCGTAAGAGGAGTGGTCCTCCCCACTGCTTGGACCTGGGTCTACCGCTGACAAAAAACCCAAACTGTGTGTTTCTGTCTGACCGACTGCTGGCCTGCTAACTGACTGATTGGCTGTCAGCCTCCCCCCGAGGTGCACCGCCAAAGGCAATAGAAGTATTCTTGACTCCGACAATCCCTTGTTTTATACGTAAAACAATTGTTTCCCTTTCTATTTAAGTCTGTTTTTCTTTGGGGGGGGGGGACCACCACCACGCACGCACCTGCCTGCCCACATGACATGCTGCTTGGTGGACGTGGTGGTTGAGACCTTAGTTTCTGGATATACACTGTAGTTTAGGATACAGCTACCAGTCCCTCAGTCCTTCCTGGCGCGGGTACCAGCAAAAAACAAAGCACGAATGTGTTACCGCGTGTCATGGCATGAATACCATATGCTCCTCGGCGTGACACAACTCCGGAAAGAATGGACAATTCCACCACCAACACAGGAGGGGGGACAGGGTACAGAAAAGGACTCCCCGTGGTTTTCAAAGTTGAAGGCACGAAGAGTGAGCCCAAACCCCACCATGAAGGACCTATGGGAACAAGGTTTCCACAAACCCCCCAAACCGAAGTTTGACACACTCAAACTAAAATTTTGCACCATGTATATTCTTCTCTGTCAGTTTGTTGTTTTCTTTACATACACAACGGATTTCATGCCAACCGCACGCTTGAGTTTCCCGGACTGCCTGAAAGGGGACACCCACTCAGCCTTGATCGCTGCGGCGCCGCCTCGTGATGTCATTTCAATAAGGGTGGCCATACGCCGCGACTTGGAATGACTAGGGTAGGGGAGAGCGCCGTGGTTGCGGGAATTTGCGGCCTCCGCCCATTACTGGGGGAGCCTGGAGGATCTTTTGGAGGCGGCGGTGTACTTCTGTGCCCTCGAGGGGATACGTCTTCACCTGCCAGGAAAACAATTCGTCAACCCCGCCCATACGGCCTCCCCACCGTCCCAGACGGAGCAGACCATCGCAGAATTACTACGCCGGGTACCGGCGTAGGAATCCGCCTTGGAGAATGTTACCAACAAATTCGAGGCTGTGGCAGGTCATGGCAAGGTGCGGGATGATCAAATTCCCACCCTCTGCTGGCCTGATTTCCAGAAGTTGGTTGCTCTTCAATCCAAGCTGCAGTGGGTTGTGTGTGTGTTGGACTTGTTCCACATCGCCCTTTCCCTACCCCTGATGGTGCATTGGGCTGCACTAATCAGTGGGTCCCGTCATCCCCAGCGAGCAAGGGGGGAGCCTTAAGCGTAGTGCGCGTGCAGTGCGCGCGCAGTGCAACTATTTGGGCGTCCGGCCGTACTAGAGACCCGTACCTTGAGATACTAGGGGCCCCTAGGGGCATCATGGTGACCCCTAGCGGAGGTTTTGACTTCTGATTTTGTCCCCCTTCGTTTGGGTGTGCCAAAGGTGATTGAGCAGATCTTGCGGTTCGCCAAGGGTAACCACTTACCAAGGGATGAGGAAAGTGTAATTATCCAGGATGGGCTTGATGGCCAACTAGTCTCTGAAGGCGGCAGTGAAGCGCCAACGCTGCAGCCTGCGATTGACCGTTTGCGCCGTGAGAAAAGAGAGAGAGAGGCCAAGAAACAAGCAAACATGCGCCGCAGGTCCTAGAAAAGCGGCAACGCACACTGAATGCTTTTTGTGTTGCTGCGCCCCCTCGGGCCGATGTGGCTTCGTCCAGCTCCAATCTCCCTCAACCCTCTCAGTCCTCGCAACCCCCTGTGGCTACACAATCTCAACCCCGATCCGATTCTAACCGCAAGGGAAAGGAGAGAGCCCCTTCCTCACAACCGAAACCACGCATGTGGCACTGGGGCATCGTAAGGAACATGTGTGTGTTATGTGAAGGGAAGGTAGTTTGCAACTTTCTTGAGCTGGGGCAGTTTGGGTCACCTAATTCTAAGGGCGTTTCCAAGGGGTGTGCTTGGGGGCTCTTCGGGGGGAACATAGTCTAAAAGTAGCGCGCAGTGCGCGTGCAGTGCGCGCGCAGCGCAAAGATTCCCCAGTGGGTCCCGTCATCCCCAGCGAGCAATGAACGGAAGAGCCTATGACAGATATGACCAGCCCCTCTGCGATGATGTAGTTCTCGCAGGTGGACACGCTCCAAGCTATCGTCACTTCCGTCCTCAGGGTGTACGGTACGCAGTTCAGGGATCGAGATGCGCTGGACACCGATGCCCTGCACAGTGCCGAGGTGAACTTCGGCGACACGTCGGTGCGATCCTGAGACGTGTACAAGCCATGGTGAGTAAGTTGGCGGTCCGCAATGGTCAGCTTTTGTACGAGCAGAAAGGAGGTGAACGACTCGATGTGACGGACCCGCCTGAAACGGCCTGTAAGTCTTGCCGCAAAAAGGGGCACGGGGGGAAGCTTCACTGGTTTGTGGCGTGCCCCCAATTTAAGAGATGGAATCATGGCATCTAGTGGGGGCACGTGCGGCTGCTGGTGGGCGCGGGAAGGCCAGGTGGAAGAGATGCAAGCGGGAGCTTTCCCACCGGAATCGGGAAAGCGATCGTTGGATGAGGTGTTACAGCGGTGGTGTGGACTCAAGTTGGCGAGCCGTGATGAAGATCTCGACGCCCTGGCGGCCGCGTCCTCGCACGTCCTGGTACACCTTGTCGACCCACCTTCGGCCGATCGCCAGGCTACAGCGAGAGGAGAAGTACCGTGAGGCGAAGACAGTGGTCATGGCCTACATACAGTCGTTGTACTCACGACGGGCGCCAAACGCCACGGTGCGATGGGCCATCAACGCAGTCCGCGCGGTGCAGGGTATGGAATGGCTCGAGCCCATCGTCAGCAGGAAGTTGTGGCGCATGGCCAAATACTCTCTACCTGGGGACAACGACGACCGGCGGACGTTTGGCGGACTAGGAACACTGCAACTTATATCCAGGGGTGTAAGGGTAGAGTTAGCTGGTCCTTGTATGTACTCGCGGTGCTCTCCTTCGTGGGTATCCTGCATGTCGGGAGTCGGTCTCTATGCGCCGAAGAGAACTTGGTGAAGACGCCATCTGTTTCAGGGGAGTTAAGACTAGCCGGAGGCTATTCACCCGGGACCTCGGAACCTATGCAGCGGCGTGGTCGGACGGGGTTAAGAAGTACGGATCAACCCGTTAGAAAGGATCCATCTTCATCTGCCCCTAGGGACCGGCTTGGCTGTAGGAGTGGATCGCATAGGCGCTCGCGGGAATACGAAGAGCACCAGTGGCATTCATGGCGTCGGGATGGCGCTGCCCTGCTGAAGTGGATGGGGGTACCCATCAATGTCGGCTAGTGGTGGGGCAGGTGGGGTTTGCGCCGCGTTGCAGCGGATTACATCCCCCGCCCCCCCCGACTTCATCTTCACCCGCCTTTGCCGTTCGGGTACACCAAGGTCAAGAGGAAGGTAGTCACCCCTTTTTATTTTTGTGGCCAGCCGCAATCTTGAAGTACTTCAGCAGAGAACTCCCCCCTCCCGGAGGACCGGGACCGAGTGTCGGGGCGAAGAGGGCCAGAGTGGAGGCCCCTACTTGTGCACATGCTATCCCTTGTTTGTACTCAAACAATTGTTTGCCTTTTCATTCTCAGGCAGTTTTCTGTCCGTTTTTGTTTTTTTGTGTGGGGTGTCTGCGTGTGAGCGCCAATCAGGATGGGAGACTCGGACAACGGGGGATCAGCGGACGTACACAGAATGGCAGCTGCCATGCAAGAGCAGGCGCAGGAGATCGAGCGCTTGCGGATGGAGCTGCATCGGACGAGCATCAAGCATAAGGAGAGCATCCCGGAGCTGACGCCGGGAGCTCTGGACGAGTTCGTCCAGGAAGAACGGGTGGCGCAATGGATGCGCCTGTGTGTGGGAGCCCTTAAAGAATTCCTTGAGCATGCCGGTCTGCCTTTGCAGCGTCCACTGAATCATGAAGGGGCCAATGAGCAAGGGGCTGCCCCCCCGCGATCATCTCCTGGCGTACCGTATCTGGGAAGTGCTCTGCAAGTCGCACACGGCGTACATGACGCGGTACAATGCCAGATCGGGTCAGGAGCCTAAGGGTAGGTCGCCGTATGCCTCGCTGGAGGAAGCCGGGGGCGCCCTGGGGACCGATTTTCACTGGAAGAAAGTGAGATTCAGAGAGGTCGGCGGAATCCTGAGTTGGCAGACACGCGCGGGGGAATGGATCCCGGTGGAGTCGGAGATGTCGGCGAATTGCAGGAGGTGCACGCAGAAGGGAGCGGCGATGCCGGCACGACACTGGCACTTCCAGTGTCCGCATTGGAGCTGAACACCGACCGTGGTGGGCGGATTTCCCGGTGATCCGCCCTACGAGCCCACAGGAGCCGGTGATGGAGGCCACGTCGGCGCAGCGGGGGGGGGGGGGGTACGCGCTCCTTCCGCCGGATCTGGTCGCGTTGGTGCATGTTGGGGACCGAGGACGAGCCCAGCGGTCCTGATGCTTGG
The DNA here is from genome assembly GCA_964036045.1 of Eutreptiella sp. 'Long Island Sound 2002'. NCBI lineage: Eukaryota > Euglenozoa > Euglenophyceae > Eutreptiales > Eutreptiaceae > Eutreptiella > Eutreptiella sp. 'Long Island Sound 2002'. Next base: position 165,951,204 of record OZ038379.1, on the reverse strand, counting down.
GCCGCCCGATCGTGGCGGGCTGGGACCCGCAGAGCGTATGCGCAGAAGTTGGCCAAGATCGCGGAATTCCAAGAAGCCTCTGGAGAGGCGTCGTTGGCTGGGGTACTGGCAGGGTTCTTGGCGACCAGAGCGGAGGCGGGAGAGAGACAGTCCACATTGCGAGGGTATAATGCGGCAGTGCGGGCCGCTGAGGACCTCGGCTGGATCGGCCCGACAGTACAGCAGCTGCAGAAGCACATTACCCAAGCTCCGTCCAAGGTGGGTTTGCAACCCTACCTACCCCCAGAGGGTTTGTGCGTCCTCGTCGAGAGAGCTGAGCTTCAGCCTGGTGCATTGCCTATGGCTTGCGTCGCAGTGCTTAGCTAGGTTCATTGGCTGCGGGTTGGTGAGGTGTCTGGGCTCCGCATGGGGGATGTGTCAGTCCCGCTGTGGCTCCGGTTCTGGAATTCCAAAATTGGTGAAGAGGGCTGGCATTCTCGCCCTATCTCGGCATGGGCGGATCGATATCGGGAAGCCCTACTTCGCTGGGCAGAGGCCAAGGGCTTGCGGCCAAATGACCACTTGTTCGCTAGGGGCAGTGCATGGCTGGAGCACAAGTTCCTGGAAGTCTTAGGCCCTACGCCGTGGAGGGACTGCCGTTGGCATTCTCTGCGCAGGGCTGGCAGCGCTGCGTGTTACGCTCGCCACCCTCAGATGCAGTTCTTCCTCTGGTGGGGACGTTGGCGCAATGTCGGGACCGCTTTGCGGTATGCGACAGCGTTCCAGGACGCGGCAGTCGTGGGCCCTCTTAGACTGCCTACGGAGCCCGGCTCGGGGGGGGGGGGGGGCAACCGGGGGTCTTACCCACCTGGAGGTCTGGGCCCCCAATATGTTCCCATCGGAGGCCGAGCCTCTTCCGACGGCGGCATTCCACCCCCTGACTTGGCCGGAGGACCTGTTGGACCCCCCCCCCCCCCCCGCTGCACCCAAAGCCGTAGGGGGGGGGGGATTGTCGGGAAGAACTCAAGCCGCCGGATCCTCCTTGGCAGCCCTCGCCCCTCGTGTTCCCCCCCCGACCCCCCCCCGGATCCAGGGGAGTGGATGGAGCCTTCGTTACGGTCGACTCCAGTGACAGCTCCTGGTCTGAGGATGGGGGGGGGGGGTCAACCGGATGGACCTTGCGAAGCTGGGGTCCGCCTTTGCCCTCGGCCCCCGCTTTGGAGCCCCTACGCCCCGCTCCAAGTTTAAGGGACGCCGGCGTCAGGGGGGTTACATGGGGTTACATGGGGTTACATGGGGAGACGGCCGGACGCACGCCCGGTTCTCCAAGCACGGCGGGGGCCCTCTGGAGTGGTGGGCGGTCCCTTGCGTCTACAGACGCGCGTGGCTCGCGCGCCGCTGGCGCTGGGTCCTTCAACGGAGAGGGGAGGGGCTCATGCCGGCGGGGTCGGTGTGGATGGGACCGTTGGAGTGGCCAGAGCCGCTGCCCAGGCTGGAGCGCCAGCGAAGCGTCGGCGGATTGGCCCGAAGGTCGCGCAGGAGACGGGCCCGACGGCCCCCAGCTTGGTTGACCTTGCGCGGTTGGCTGCAAGGGTCGGAGGGCTTGTTCGACCCCCCCCCGTGACCCTATCACAAAGCCTGAGTTGTGGGATGGGGGGGGGGGATTCAGACGACCCCTTGTTTCTGGAGTTCCTTAGGGTGTGCACCCCCCACCTGGGATGGCTGTCGGCAGAGCTGCGCGTTACCCCGTGCGTGCTTGTTAAGCGACTTACCTTGTTTGTGGATCGTGTCTTCGACACAGCCCAGGATTTCCGCCTGCCTTCGGCGGCTCGCACCCTCGTTATGGCTGTCCAAGGCCTGAGGCGGGAGGACTGGAGGGGTCTCCTGCACGTCACCACCTCCCCCATCCCGAGGGCTGGTAAGGTCAACCCGGATATCCTGCTGAATGGCTTGGGTCCGATGGGCAGCCACGTCATCCCCGAGGACATTTGGGAACAGGCGGTGCCGCTTGGTTTCTATGGGCAGGGGTTGCGGGACTTCGATGTGGAGACCCCTGGATCGACGATCGGGGTAACGCCCGGCCGGGGGCCCCCTCTTGGGTTTCGATGAGGTCACCAAATTCGTTGGGGTGTTGAAACGCCAGTGGTTGCTGTATGACTTGTTGGAGGACCTACCCCCGACCTGTTGGCCCTTCATCATTCCCAAAACATCTGAAAAGGTTTTGTTTAATACGCAGTTGCGTTAAACAAAATGGATTGGATGGATGCAGCCACCCCGAGATTTTCGCTACGGTCATGGGAGCAGTTCAGCAAACTGCTGGTCACGTTCTACCTGGGGGTGCCCTTGTATGGCACCCATATTGATTTACACAATGCCTTTTGGAGTTTTGTGCCCCCGAAGTCGGCACGCACGGTTTTTCGCCTGCGGTCCGGTCCTAGTAGGAGGGTGGTGGGGTTGGGCAGACTGCCATTTGGCTGGAAATATAGCCCCTTCATTTGCCAGCAAACGCTGGCGCGGATCGTGGGGAGGGTGCCGCCCCCCGATATTCTCCTGGTGCATTACCCGGATGATTTTCTTTTGATTCATCATGATAAGCGGTATCTCTGCGATCATACGGGTAATACAGTCCTTGCCCTGGGGCGGGAGGGGTTCATTGTCAGCCCGAAGAGTGTCCTGGAGCCTGCCACCCAGTTGGTTTTTTGGGGGAAGTGGCTGGACCTCCTGGTACGGATGGTATGGTCGCATGAGGTGGCCCACCTGCAGATGTTGGTGGCCTGGCTCCGGTTGGCGGTTTGGCGATCCCAAAACAGGCTCATGCAATCCTTTTTTAGGGTTCCTGCATTGGCAGGTTCGGCCTCGGGGTGTGGCGTGCCCCTTCGCGGCGGGGGCATATTGTTGGCTCCGGGAGGAGGGGGGGGGGGGGCACACTCCGGTGGCAGTCCTTGAATCCCTGGTGGCATTACAGACGGTTGCAGCTGAACCCTGGAGTGCTCCAGTGGCCCCGGTCCAAACCATGTGTATGGAGCTGGGGCTTCAGCGGGCTGCCCCTGTCCTGCTGGGACGGTGGTGGGAGGGGCCAAGGCTGGTGCCTTTTGTTGATGGCGCCCATGATGGACCCTCGTGGAGGATGGGAGGCTTCTCGGAATTCCTCGGGGTCCGGTCCTACATTGCGCGTCGGTTGCGGGCGCAGAGCCAGCAGCTTGTTGAGCTGCAGTCCCTGTTTTGGGGGGTCAGGGTGGCGGTGGCACTGGGGTATACGACGGTAACCCTGGTGAGTGATTCGGAGGTGGTTATTGCCCAGTTTTTGCAGGTGAGGGCCAAGAGTGTCCTGGGTGCCCAACAGACGGTCTTGCGTGGTTTGGCGCGACGCCCTGTTTGTTCCGGTCTTGTGGTGCGGGTTCTATCGATGCCGTCATGTTTCCAGCCCGCGGACCCGATGTCCGGGCTCCAGGGGGACTTTGGGGGGGATCGTATCAGGGCTGAGCGCACGGCGTGGCTTGTGTATGAGCAGTTGCTGCGTCATCCTGGTAAAGTTGAGTTCCGTGGGGTCGTGTGCTTGTGCCAGGGCACTGAGTCCGAGGCAGTGTAGTGGTGCCTGCACGGTTTGCGGGAGGGGCGCAAGGGGGGGAAAGGCTTGAGACTGGGGATGGCCCGATGGAAGTCTCTTTGATGCGGGAGCGAGCCAGATGTTTTGCGTGGCAGGTAGTGTGTATCGTCGGTATAGTACAATGGTATCACGGCAATACAGGGGACTACGTGAGCTTCACCATCAACATAAGGCCGTTAGGCGTGGCACTGCGTAGTGCATATGCAAGGGGTAGACCAAGCAAGTAGTGAACAGAGACAGCTCCCCAGGTAAAGCTGGAAGACATGCCAAATGTGGAGGCACTCGTTTGTACTATATGCCCTACTTCTTGAACCAGGCGGTTGCCCCAGAGCTCACATTACACTCTTTGAACTTGTTGAGCCTGAGAAAAAAGAAAGAAAAAAAAGGTATAGTACAATGGTATCATCCGCGACCCCCACGGCGGGGGGCGGGGGCTCGATGCCCGGAGCGGTGTGGCTTGTGGCTATGGGTAGCTCTTGTGTTGTCATCGGTGATACTTGGGTACCATCTAGTAGCATTCTTTTGGTTGACCCCTGAGCGGGTTGGTGTCTGTGCTGGGAAAGGAGCATACATGAAAGTGCACGGGGGCCCGGCCCCGCAGTGCGCTCGTCCTCGCGGGCCGTCGCGAAGCGTGGGGGCGACGGCGCAGGCCGTCCCATGAACAGCTGTTGTTCTTGGTGTGGAGCTGGAGCGTGTCGTTCGGCTGCCCACGGTGTGCCTGCGACCTGGAGCTGGTGGTTTTGGTATGGGTTTCTCACCACATCGATTTCGTAGCATACTGGAAGTGCACGGGGGTCTCGTCCCGGAGAGCGTAGGTTCGATGCCCGCCGTGGGGGCGACGGAGGAGGCGTCCCCTTTATCTTTTGATTTGCACTTTGCCAAGCCTGGTTTGGGCAGTTGATGCGCACCTGGGTGCGGGGGGGGGGGGGGTGTTACCCTTCCTCGTTGGTTCTGCGCTTCGTTTGGGCGCGTTGCCTGGGTTCATGTGTGCGGTGTGCCTTTGGGGGTGTGCTACGCCTCTACGCCGTGGCAGTTTTTGTTGCTTTGCCGGTCTAGAGAGTAGTACACCCAGTGTGGGTTACATAATTTGTCCCGTTTTGGTGCAGTGTGTTCCTACCGCCTTGGCAAACCCTTGTTTGTACTCAAACAATTGTTTGCCTTTTCATTCTCAGGCAGTTTTCTGTCCGCCCACCCACCCACCCACGGGCGGGGCTGTTGGAGGCTGGCCGGGTTCCGGGGGGGGGGGGGGGGGGCTGAGTCGGCAGCATGATGGGTGCCTGTGGCTGGCTGTCTTGCTCCATCGACGTGGGTTGGGCGGGTCCTAGGGGTTCCAGAGATTGTGCATGTCGACAAGCCACCCCCCTGTCCAGGTTCACGTCCCGAGCAGGGGTTGTACAGTTGCCTGACAGGGTATGTCTACCCACCCACCCACCCACGGGGGGTTCGGGATTTGTCTGCTTGTCTGGTTTGGTCTTCCCCCGCCTAGGGGGGAGATGTCGGTCACTATCGCCTCCGAGCCCTGGTGAGTGCGACACTATGGGCAGCGCTGTCCCTTATGGCACTGTCGGTGTCTGGCACACCCAATCTGAGTTACATGATTTGTCCTGTTTTGGTGCAGTGTGTTCCTACCCCCTTGGCAAACAAGACTGGAGGGGACGTTCGGACGACCACTTGATGCCGCAAAATGAACGGGCCCGCGGGAGCTTGCGGAGACGGCCGTGGGAAGGAGTTGGCAATCATGTTGGAGTGACGGCCGGTGGGACCATTGGATTTAAAACTGTAGTTTTCAAAGAACGAAAGTTCTGTTGTAGCCCTGTTCTCCTCAGCTTGTGTGTATTACAGGCTATTTAAATTGCCTTCTGTCTTTTGTGCCATGAGTCAGTTCAAGCATGCGACGGCAGCGTCGACGGATGTAGACTGGTCTTGGGACCGGTTGATCTCAGAGCAACACGACATTCTGGACGCAGCCTGGTCGGCACTCGTGGCCCAGCCCACATTGGCGATGAAGATTGCAGCTGAACATTGGGCGACAGTCTTACTGGCCGGGTCAGCCACGTGGACCTCCTCCAACAGGGTAAACACGACCTCTCTTGCCCGCATCTTTTTTGATCATCTTGGAGTCACATTGGTGAACAGCTCCTTCTCCTACTACCGAGACGCACTGCTGTTTGGTATGATGCTAAACTGGGGGCTGGAAGTTCAATCCCTCGACCTCACCACCAAACAGTCGGCTGCTGCTTTTGCTTTGGCTCAACGGCTGGCTGTGAGGCCTCCGCCGTCAGCAACCCAGACCCCCATGGCGACAGACGGGGGACAAGAGTTATCAGAGGCCGGGGAGCAAACCCCTGACAAGTCGCAAAAGGTGCGTTACGATGCCCTGACTACAAAAAATGCTAAGACCATTCGCAAGCGCACAGGGGCAACCAGATGGACCCAGAAGCTCGCTAAGGCCCTGGAACATTATCTGAAGGCACATCGTGAACTGCCGGAGGAGGAATACACCCCAGGACAACCGGCGCTGGAAATGCAAGTGCAAATCGGTGAGGAGCTTGCGGCTGATGTGCGGTCCATCATTCGGGACTGTGATGACCCAGGGAAAAAGGCACTGAAGTCAGCGAACAAACACAAAAAGAAGAAGGAAAAACTAAAGAGGGAGCACCACAAGAAAGGCAAAGGCAAGAGCCGCGGGTCCCGACGGCGCCTCTCCGACTCGTCCGGTTCCGAAGAGGAGTCAAGCACTAGCTCCAGCGACTCGTCATCCTCGTCGTCGTCAGGGAAGACTCCACGCAAAGGTACGTCGCGCAACCCCATCGCATCATCTTCCTGGTCGCCAGTAAAGCCCACAATGGTCATCATTGAGGGTAAGGAGCACTTCCGCGGAAAGACGAGCAACAACCTGATAGACTGTTCACGTCCGCCCCAAACGAAGTGCCGGTTTTGCAAGGCCCATCATTGGTTCTGGGAAGGCCCGGCCTATGGATGCCCGCGGCCAAAGTCCAAATGACTACCCCGCACCAAGAGAGCTTGTCGGTTGGGACGTGGTGCCCGGAAATTCCTCTGGGCAGTCAACCGCTGGAGGCAGCAGTCGCAGGCGACTATGCACCTTCCTATGCGACAACAGCAGTGCGCGGGCTCTACATCGCATCGGTCACGGGGTACCTGCAACAGCTCCGACGAGTGCGCTACAGGCTCGCCAGACATCCGGGTGAATCATTGCGTACAGCAATCGACGAGCACCTCCTTTCGGAGGTCCAGCAGGAGCACACAAAGTCAAACAGCAAAAGGCTATTGTCAGGGGTACGGCTACTGGAGAAGTTCAACTGGCTGCAGCCCACCATCGGCCCAGCCGTCTAGCTGTTCATCGACGCAATACCAAAGGTGCCAGAGCGCAAACAAGAGGGGCGATCCAAGCAGTGGGCAACAATGCAAGGTCTCAGACAACGCTGCCAGGCAGCCAAGACCAAGCTGGACTGGGAAGTGGTCGCGCTATCGGCACTCTCCATCGCCTTCGGGCTGCGCATCTCAGAGGCTGCGACCGACGAAGCAAAGCTCCGCTTCAGGGGCACTAAGGGCAGAGCCGGCTTGCACAGGCCCAAAATGGGTCCATGGACCCGCAAATGGGGTGATTCCCTCGCACGATTGCGCGCCCTCTCGGGACATCATCCGCACAGACCTGCATTTTTCACATCCAAGGCACACTTGGCGGCAGCATTCCTCGAGCTTGTGCAGTCGCCAGGGTGCACATATAAAACTATTCGCTGGCACAGCTGGCGCAGATTTTGGGCGGCCCAGCTTTAGGCGCTCGGGCTGCCACTCCACCTGGTGTAGATGTGGGGGGGATGGAAATCGCCCGTGGTGGCAAGGATGTACACCACACCCCCCTCCAGCTGGACGTTTGTCAAAGGAGGGCCCATGCCGGGGCCAAAGGGGCAAAACAACCAGCTAGGGTGGTACGAAGTTCCCTGGCATTCCACGGCCGTCTTCAACGAGTGGGTCCGCGCAGCATTGCCAACGGGCCCCCTCAACGGCAGATATGCTAGGCTCAGCTCGCGTTCGCAGGCTTCAAAAAAGCCTCGCACGAACAGCATCACTACACAGGGGTCTGCCCCATGATTTTCCCCATCTCTTTCATTCTATCGCCCAGCTTCCAGGCATTCGCCCGCCTAGGCGGCCCATGGTCGTTGCGGCATTGCAGCAGATGGCACTCGCTCTACTTGGGTTGCGTGGGTCAGCAAGGGCACTCGCCCTACTGCGTGATGTGTTAAACACTATTTTATAGTGTGGACTTTTCTGTGAGTTTGATGGCTACTATGATTATCTGCGTCAGGGCCATGAGCCCGGTCACCATGCCCGTGTCAGTGAAGACATTGCCGGCAAAGGCCTGGGGGAGGTGGGCGAAGTGCACGTCGCACACAGCATCTGGCGCCGCCTTGTGCCCTCCAACCTGCGCAAGCAGTACACTAAGTGCATGCGGGAGGCGCAGCAGCCCCCCCGCTCCCCACTCTCAGCACATGGTGGGGCGCATGCTGGAGTCCGTCCGTGTGGATACCAGAGGTATGAGACACACCAAAGCCAGGGTTCGTCCTCTGTTTTCTTGCGTTACAAAAATGCTGAAAAGTGTAGGCTGCTCCTCAATGCGGTCCGCATAAATGCGAGTGACCACAGGGCTCCTAAAGCGGTACGCCTGCCACCCTCAGCCACCTGGCTCACACCATCAAAGGCTCCAAATCTGGCACATGGCTCTGCAAAATCGATCTGCAAAAATGCTATTGGAGCATAAAGCTTCCACGCTCGTGGCAGAGGGTTTTTGTGGTCCAGGCAGGACGACATCGCTACAAGTATACTCGACTGCCTTTTGGATGGCGTTATTCACCCTCAATTTGCCAAACCCTTGTCAAGCGGTTAGCAGCCTCGGCCATCTCTGCTGCCAAAGTCCCAGTGGGCAACAAAGTGTATCTGGACGATGTCCTTCTAGATGCAAAAAATAGGCGCTCACTCAACATTGGCCGAAGGGCGATTGTCCGCAAGCTTAGACAAGCAGGTTTCATTATCAGCGTTAAGAGTGAAACTCTCTCCACGAAGCGCATCGGTTTTGTGGGGAAGTGGTTTGACACCCTCCGCAAGTACATACAAAACCAACCGGCGGTTTTGGCTGGAGCTTTTCGCATGTGGAATCAGGCAGTGGGCACGGGGAAAATCTCTGCCTCCGACCTTATGCGCTTACTTGGTCGCATGCAATGGCTCATCCGCCCGGCCTCTCTTTCCTGTTTTCTGGCTGGTGCTTATAGGACGGCATATTCAGGAGAGGACAGGTTTACCAGAGGTCTCATCCGTTCCACAGGCACCGCCCTCGTTTTCTCTCTGGTTCCCCAGTCATGCAAGTCCACGCCGTCGCAGGACGGCAGAGTATATTTTGCTGATGCTGCCCCCCCTACCTCTATTTGCGCCAGGCACACCATAGGAGTGGTGGGCCCCAAAGGGTGCTACCGCTCGCGCCGCTGTCCCCCATGGGTCACTACTCTGGCTAAGGCTGAACTCTATGGACTTTAATCCGCCGCCAAAGTAGCCGCCTACAAGGGCCACGGCACTGCCTGCATAGGGGTTGACAGTGATACAGCCCGATACCAGGCGCTTCGTCAAAGGGCAACGACCCACTGCCATGTACAGAACAGACTCCTCCGCCGGCTTTTCTGGTTGCGCCTCTGGAGTGGTTTGAAACTGGTCTTTTTCAGGGTACATACTTCCCAGAATCTAGGTGACCCTCTTTCACGTCAGTCGAGCTTCCCCTCCGTAGCGGGATCCATCAAAGAGGCGCAGGCACGCCATGCACGCTGGTGCGCTGCTGATCAGCCGTATGGGCACATTCAATCCCTGCAGCCTCTGCCGTGGTCCCTGCATGTTTAGTTTCCCTCTCAGCTCCTGTCTTTCTTCCCCCCCTGCACACCACAACTTATGACTGGCTAGGTTGGCGCCCGTTCGCCGGCGACATCCGGTCTCCCGCTGATGTCTCTGCCCTGTTGAGTACAACGTCTAGTCAGTCAGCCCCCCCCCAGCCGTTCAATTCTTGCTTTCGCGTGCACTGTTTGCTCCTTATGCCGAGTTCATTTCGCCCCCCCCTGAAGCCCCCCCCTATGCAGGTTGCGTTGTACAATGGGCAAGAGACATAGATGGCCCAATAGTGAGAGCGCTAGTCTTCAGTCGTCCCGGCGGGTGTTCGATTCCTGGGAGCTGGTGCTCTTGGGGCCCGTGCACGTAAAGCTCTCTAGTGGGCATTGTGAAAACCATCCACCCCTTCAGCAGCCCACGCCACCGCCGATACCGGCGGAGCATGTGGAGGTCTCATCCGTTTTGCCAGCGCGACAAAAATGCACACGCAAGCACCACGCACACCTGCAGCAGCGCGCTCCGCCGCCTGTACTCGATCAGATCGGCGGGAGGGCCCGTCCGGTATTCAAAGGCATCGATGGGGGGGGGAAATCTCCCTCAGATCCAGCGCTGCCAGCGGGGTTCGAACCGCCGTGTTCAGGACGGGCGCCGAGTGCGCTGCCGCTCGGGCAACGGCCGCCACGGTATGTATGGCCCCTCTTCCGGGCAGCAACCGCACGCAGAGCATGCACGCACGAAATCATTCCAGCAATTTGTGCCTCCGTTTCTTTTTCATTCTTCCTCCTTGGTCCGCGCTCTTTGACAGTAACTCCGGCTGGGCTCGGCCATTCTTCAGTGCACAGCAGACGTCATCCAGACCTCGCTGCTTTTGCCTTCGCTTCGCGGCAGCGCCTTCCGCCTGCTGTGCGTACACGCCGCCTATAGTTTGCATCCTCACGGTGTGGGGCAATGCCAAACTAACCGGCCGCTAGCCGGCCCTCTGTTGTTCTCTTCTGTCCTTCGGGCTCCGCCCGACTTTGATGACATGTTACTGGTCCCATTCCTGGTACGGGTGTGAAGAACTGTACTTTTCAAAGAACGAAAGTTCTGCTGTAGCCCTGTTCTCCCCAGCTTGTGTGTATTACAGGCTATTTAAATTGCCTTCTGTCTTTTGTGCCATGAGTCAATCCCACCCGCCCACCCGGGCTATGCATCTGTGTTCCCAGACGCTGGGAGCCTGGACACCGTGCAGTATACATAGCGGCATTGTGTGAACTGCGAGCACTGTCGAATGAAATGAAATGAAATGAAATGAAATGAAATGTGGGCGTGCATGTCCGGTGCAGTGCCTCTGGTGACAGGGAGAACGGGGTGTGAAGAACGTGGTGCTCCTCCTGGGTTGTGGTCTCAGGGCTCGGGGTTTGCTTGAAATCTGTTTGTCGCTGTTTTTTGTTAGTAGCTAGCTGGCTGCATCCGATTTCGGTCTTCCCAATTTTTTGGGTTTGTTTTGTGTGGCCATGCACTCTTTCACTGCGGAATTCGGGACATACTTTTTGCAGGACATTACCGGCCCCAAGCTTTTACTTCTTGGTTCAGCGATCGATATCCTCGGCTGTGGGTTGGGTCCGCTAGGTTGTATACACAAGCCCATCAGTACTTGGCAGCAGTTGGTACCCTCTTTCCTTAACACCTCGTAGGGATCCTTTAGCCGGCGGAGACCGGCGAGCGAAGAGGGAAATATTATGGCACGGGCACTCGTTGGGCAGGGAGTTGTGCCGCTTGTCCGTGACCCAAACTTGGGTCCTAACGGCTCCTTATTCCCAGTACCCAAATATCGGTAGAAAGCAAGTTTTATGCCGAATTTGGTGGCTTTTAATGAGTCCATGCGTTCTAAGCCTCCACCTTTGCAAATCCCCTTGGTGGAGTCAGCGGGTATTTTAATGCTGGTACAGGACTCCGGAAATCTGCATTGCCTACGACCGAGGGTGAGGGGCAACTCTGACCCGCACATTGCTGTGGTTTGGGAGATGCTTTGTTTGCATGCCTCGGGGGGGGCGGGGGGCATTACTTTCTTGTCATGTTGATATAAGTAATTGTTTCTGGAGTTTTGTCCTGCCTCCACATTAGCGAAAATCTTTCCATATACGTGTTGATGACAAGGTGTATGCATTCAAAGCGTTGCATTTCGGTTGGGCATATAACCCGGTGATATGCCAAGGAATTTTAACCGATATTGTCCCGAGAGGGCGAGTGCGTGACGTAGTTGTCTTTGTCTACTATGACGATATTTTGGTGCGCTCGTGTTCAGCCTGCGGGGCACGACATTGTGGCCCCCTTGATTTCCGAAGGCGCTCTGGTGAGCACTTCAGTTGGGGTTACGGATTCGCAGACCACGCGTTGTTGCGTGGCCCGTTGAGTTGGGGTTAGGAGCTGGCAATCCATGCTTTTTTTGCGTGGCCCCTTCAGTTGGGGTTAGCGACTCGCAATCCACACTTTGTTGCGTGGAACCTTGAGTTGGGGCTTGGGACTCTTAATCCCCGCTTTGTCGCGTGGGCCCTTGAGTTGGGATCAGGTCCTCGCGATCCTCGCTTTGATGCGTGGCCCCTGCCGTTGGGATTAGGGCCTCGCAATCCACGCTTTTTTGTGTGGTCCCTTGAGGTTCAGGCTAGGGGCACCCAGGAAGCCATGGTGTCATGGTGTCAACGCCAGGTCCCACCTCCCGCAGGAGGCAGTTGCCCGCGGTCCCAGCCGGGCCAGAGTAGCACAATACCGCAGCAAGTGCAACACCCTGTGCGACACTCCGCGAACCCCCTCCCCCCTTCCCCGCACTATCATTGTCCACGCCACACGGCATGGGCAGCTACAGGGCCGACCACACAGCCGGGCCCCCATGCAGGTCCCTGTGCACACAGGGCCCCCAATGTATTCAGTTCTGTCAAAGTAATAAATTTTGCATGGGCACACACCCCATGCCTCCAGTTTTGCCAGAAGTAATAAATTCTGCATGGGCACACACCCAAGGCCTCCGGTTTTGCCAGAAGTAATAAATTCTGCATGGGCACAAACCCAATGCCTTCAGTTCTGCCAAAAGGAATAAATTTTGCATGGGCACACACCCAATGCCTTCAGTTCCGCGAAAGGTAATAAATTCTGCATGGGCACACACCCAATGCCTCCGGTTCTGCCAAAAGGAATAAATTCTGCATGGGCACACACCCAATGCCTTCAGTTCCGCCAAAAAGCGGCGCGGAGGGTGGACGCACGTCAATCCCCACCTCAGCTGCCACACGTCCTTTAGCCGCAGCCGTTACACGGCAGCTTGACGCAGCCAGCCCCCGTCCCGTTACCAATCCAGGGACTATGGGGAGGAGGTGCAACCCGCACCTCACCTGCCACATGGCAAGAGCCCAGGCCGCAGCGGTGGCGCCTTTGCTTGACGCAGCCAGCCCCCATCCCGTTACCAATCCAGGGACTATGGGGGGTGCTGCACCGGTTCCGGAAGCACCGCAGCACTCCTTCTCAGATGCTGCAAGCACTGCAGCACACCTTCTCAGCTGCTGCAAGTATTGCAGCCCTCCTTCGCTGCCACACGGTAGCAGTCGTGGAGCGGAGCTCCAGCTGCTGCACTGCAGCTTGACACAGTCAGCCCCCGTCCCGTTACCAATCCAAGGACTATGGGGGGGTGCTGCCTCCCACTGCACCCGCCGCACGGCGGGGCCCAGGGCCGCAGAGCTGTCCATAGCCGACCGGCGTCACAGATGCGGTGTGCCTGGGCTCAGGGTCGTCGCAGCAGGGGCCAAGCCTCGTCACCACCGAGGCCCGGCCCAGGAAGGGCAGTACACAGGGGTTGTAGGGGGTCAGCCGCACGGCTGTCCCCAGCAGCAACCGCCGCACGGCGGGTCCCAGGGCCGCAGAGCTGTCCATAGCCGACCGGCGTCACAGTTGCGGGGCTCCCAGGCTCAGGCTGACCACACGGCCTGCCAAAAAAAAAAAACTCACGCTGGGCACCCAGCCATGGGAACTTGAAACGGGCCATGTCAATTCATGGCCATGAGGCAGGGGGGATGGGCCCCTGGTCTCACTGGACGTTATTTCAGCTCACCCCTGCCCATTTTCCCCACCCCTTGCCGAAGCCGCCGCACGGCGGGACGGTCCTCTGCATGGTAGCCGCACGGCCCATGAGAGAAGCCACTGAGTCAGGTGGCTGTTTTTGCATCCCAAGTGCCCCGGCCGCACGGCCCTTGGGTAACGTCCGCGGAGCACCCAGGAAGGCTCTTGGCTCTTTGACACCCAGGGCAGGGGTTTCCTTGACACCCACGAAGGCTGTGGGCTCCTGGAAACCCAGGAAAACGGTTTCTTGGACACCCAGGAAGGCTCCCGGTTCCTAATCACCCAAGCTAGCGGTTTCCTGGACACCCAGGAAGGCTCCGGCCTCCTGGACACCCAGGGAAACGGTTTCATGGACATCCGGGAAGGCTGTCGTCTCTTGGACACCCAAGAAAGCGGTTTCCTCCACATTAGGAAGGCTCTTGGCTCCTTGACACCAAGGAAAGCGGTTTCCTGGTCACCGAGGAATGCCCTTGGCTCCTGGACACCCACGAAAGCGGTTTCCTGGACACCCAGGAAGGCTCTAGGCTCCTGGACACCAAGGAAAGCGGTCTCCTCGACACCCAGGAAGGCTCTTGGCTCCTGGACACCCAGGAAGGCGGTTTCCTGGACATCAAGGAAGGCTCTTGGCTCATAGACACCCAGGAAAGCGGTTTCCTGGACACCCAAGAAGGCTCTTGGCTCCTGGACACCCAGGAAGGCTTTTGGCTCCTGGACACCCAAGAAAGCAGTTTCTTGGACTCCCAGCAAGGCTCCTGGCTCCTGGACACCCAGGAAAGCGGTTTCCTGGACACCCAGGAAGGCTCTTGGCTCCTAAACACCCGGGAAAGCGGTTTTGCTGGACACATGGGAAGGGTCTTGGCTCCCGGAACCTTGCGTTGGGGCTTGGGACTCTTAATCCCCGCTTTGTTGCGTGGCCCCTTGAGTTGGGGTCAGGAACTCGCGATCCTCGCTTTGATGCGTGGCCCTTGCCGTTGGGATTAGGGCCTCGCAATCCACGCTGTATTGCGTGGTCCCTTGAGGTTCAGGCTAGGGACACCCAGGAAGGCTCTTGGCTCTTTGACACCCAGTGCAGGGGTTTCCTTGACACCCAGGAAGGCTGTGGGCTCCTGGACACCCAGGAAAACGGTTTCTTGGACACCCAGGAAGGCTCCCGGTTCCTAATCACCCAAGCTAGCGGTTTCCTGGACACCCAGGAAGGCTCTGGCCTCCTGGACACCCAGGGAAACGGTTTCATGGACACCCGGGAACGCTGTCGTCTCTTGGACACCCAAGGAAAGCGGTTTCCTGGCCACCGGAGAATGCCCTTGACTCCTGAACACCCCCGAAAGCGGTTTCCTGGACACCCAGGAAGGCTCTAGGCTCCTGGACACCAAGGAAAGCGGTCTCCTCGACACCCAGGAAGGCTCTTCGCTCCTCGACACTCAGGAAAGCGGTTTCCTAGCCACCCAGGAAGGCTCTTGGCTCCTGGACACCCACGAAAGCGATAACCTGGACACCCGGGAAGGCTCCTGGCTCCTAGACACCCAAGAAAGCGCTTTCTTGGCCACCCAACAAGGCTCTTGGCTCCTGGACACCCATGAAAGCGGTTTCTTGCACAGCGAGGAAGGCTCTTGGCTCCTGGACAGCCAGAAAGGCGGTTTTCTGGACACTTAGGAAGGATCTTGGCTCCTACACACCTAGGGAAGCGCTGTCCTGGACATCCAGGAAGGTTCTTCGCTCCTGGACACCCAGGAAAGTGGTTTCGTACACACCCAGGAAGGCTCTTGGCTCCTGGACACCCAGGAAAACGGTTTCCTGGACACTCAGGAATGCTCTTGGCTCTTGGACACCCAGGACAGCGGCTCTTGGCTCCTGGAAACCTAGGAAAGCAGTTTCTTGGACACCCAAGAAGGCTCTTGGCTCTTGGACACCTACGAAAGCGGTTTCCTAGACACCGAGGAAGGATCTGGGCTCATGGACACCGAGGAAAGCGGTTTCCTGGACACCCAGGAAGGCTCTTGGCTCCTTGACACCCAGGACAGCGATTTCTTGGGCACCCAAGAAGGCTCTGGGCTCCTGGACACCCAGGAAAGCGGTTTCGTAGACACCGAGGAAGGCTCTTGGCTCCTGGTCACCCAGGAAAGTAGTTTCCTGGACACCCAGGAAGGCTCTTGGCTCCTGGACACCCAAGACAGCGATTTCCTGGACACCCAAGAAGGCTCTGGAATCCCGGACACCCAGGACAGCGGTTTCGTGGACACTGAGGAAGGCTCTTGGCCCCTGGAAACCCAGGAAAGCCGTTTCCTGGACACCCAAGAAGGCTCTTGGCTCTTGGACACCCAGGAAAGCGGTTTCCTAGACACCGAGGAAGGATCTGGGCTCATGGACACCGAGGAAAGCGGTTTCCTGGACACCCAGGAAGGCTCTTGGCTCCTGGACACCCAGGACAGCGATTTCCCGGGCACCCAAGAAGGCTCTTGGCTCTTGGACACCCACGAAAGCGGTTTCCTAGACACCGAGGAAGGATCTGGGCTCATGGACACCGAGGAAAGCGGTTTCCTGGACACCCAGGAAGGCTCTTGGCTCCTGGACACCCAAGACAGCGATTTCCTGGGCACCCAAGAAGGCTCTGGGCTCCTGGACACCGAGGAAAGCGGTTTCCTGGACACCTAGGAAGGCTCTTTGATCCTGGACACCCAGGAAAGCGGTTTCCCTGGACACCCAGGAAAGCGGTTTCCTAGACACCCACGAAGGCTCTGGGCTCCTGGACACCTAGGAAAGCGGTTTCCTTAACACCTTGACGTCAAGTCACCAAATACCTTCTTCCCTCAATCAATAGCAAGCTGCGACCGGTGTCGCGAATCATGTGGGTGACACACGTAACGTCTCATAAAATGTGCAATGGCATGGGAATGCACGTTTTGTAGCAAAGCACTTAGGTATGCAAAGAAGTGAAATTCCTAGGTAAATCTTTGAATGTTGGGTTCCACCAAATGCTGCTTTCATCTAGTGGTGGTGTTCCCGAAGTGCCACTACAACATGAGCAAATAGGCTCGAGGATGTGCACACCACGATCAACCATGATCGTGACGACACTCTGATGTGACCACACATCCAAGTCGGATCAATCAAGCATATCCGCATAGGATCATTTGTTGATTATATTCAAATGGGTGCATGTCCGAACAACCCCGCAAGCAGGTGTAAAAATGTGCATTCTTGCTGTGAGACGTGTAAAAACAATAGAGTCCGACATCCGTGATATACGTCACGGGATATCGGCACAACTACTAGTGTATGGAATACCAAGATCCTATGGCAGCCATAGTGGTCACCATCCCAAGCTCCGTGAGAAGCTCGTTCGTTGCCACATAGGGGCCGAGGCGAGGTGAGGATATTTCCGAGTCTTGCACACATTTTGATTAATGATGAGTGTTTTGTTGAGCTCCCTTCATCTAGAACAACCCTTCTCTCCTAGGTTGGGGTTGCAACTCTTCCTTGCGATTTACTCTTTGCAAACACGTTTTAACTCACTATCCATCATTATTTTTGCAATGCGTCACATTGTGCACACTAGGGTTAAGCCACAATTATTAAAATATTTGATGTGAACCCGTTGTCCCCAAGTTTAAGCGCGACATGATGAGGTGAGAAGTAGTGAAGCCATTCCTTCCCCCACAGTCGGCAGAACCGCAACATATTTGAAGCACCCAAAGTTGCCAAAGTTGTCCTTTCCACGATGCAACATTACGACGCCTTTGATGATATGATGTCGTGCAAGTCTCTCACTAGAGTTTCGAACCGGGGTTGATACCTTTCTTTGAACAACGCACAATGTGTGTTGATGAATTTCGGAGCAATTGTATTGCTTTGTGGTGTGCTTTTGTAGCCCACACCCCAAGACTCCGGTGAGCATTGCCGAGACTCTTCGGCAAACTGGCAAGCGGAGACAAACAGAAGGGGTTATTGTTCAAATTTGTTGTAGTTGCACAATTGCGATTGCAATTGCAGCTACGGACTTTGCATTTCTTGAGGCTCATGAAATATGGAGTCGGGGATGGGAGGTCATGTTGTTGGATCAGAGTGTATCTTTGATGCCTTGGTGATCCAGGTTGTGCTCGCCAACGTCCATTTGGTGCACCTACGTCCACAATGCAGCCGTTCACTTCGTATCGCATTTGGAGATAGATTGGTGTGGATTGTTAGTGGTGGTGCCTTGAAAATATTTCCGCGAGCATTGCTTGTGAATTCAGTGTTTATTCTTTATCCGTTGTAATTTGTGTTTTGCGTCTTTGCCACACCAAGTGGTACCCAATTGGGTCGCATGCTTCTCGAGGACAGCGGTTTTGTGGTGAATGATGATTTGTTGGTTCGGTTCGGAGAATGCCTCAACTTGGCTGCAGTTCTAGCGGTTTGGGATTGTTTGTATCGTGACATAACCTTTGGCTAGGCCTCCTCTGAAGGTTCTCGATCCGGATGGCGACAATACCCAAAGCAAAGGGACCACGTCATCACAGCTAGCATGGTACAATGGAGCGGTTGTGACAACCGATAAAGCACATCCCAAGTTTTTAGGCATCAAAAATTCTATTGTGATAAAGGAAATTCTTGGCCATGCAACTCCGTGATTGACAAGGGAGTTGGTGCCGAGTGCCGTTGCAGTGCTTACGCTTGCCTCTCTACTTGATTGAATTTGTAGTTCTTTGCCTGTCGCGGAAAATTTCGATGTTCCTACTGACCCGGCGGTTTACCACTGCAGTGAAAGCGGTTTTGCCAATGTCATGTGCTTGGAGTGTTGAATTGGTGGTTTGGTGAAGTAGTTGTGCGTATCGACAAACAACATATGGAACACCCCCTTCTCCCCTCGCTCCATGCTTTTGGGGGGCGCATGTTCAGGTCATCCGGGCCCAAGGGAAGTGCGGAGGCATTTGCACCATTTTGGTGCTTTTCGGATCCCATTTGCACTTCCTCAACCCAACACACTGTTGTTTGGGCATCTAGCACTAACAGTAGTTGGAGCATGGTGCATGGATTTCATGTTAAAGAAAATCCTTTTCCTTGTGGTTGTTTGGCTACCCATGTTACGCTCGCCATTACGCTCGCTCTGCGTTTGATACCCTATCATATCCAATCGATTGTTGACGAGTTGAGAAGTCGGCGCTTTGATGTTTTGGTGACGTAGTTGCCTCCAAGTTCAAATGTAGCTTTAACTAGTACTCGTTCTCAAGACTGGGACTAGCTTTGACGACATGGACAAGATGTTAAGTGGGGCTAGGCAACGTGCATCGATCAATATTACTTATTGGTGGCTAAACATGAGCCGTGGCTGTTGTCATCTATTTTTGCCGCGCGCCTCCTTTGAAGGTTTGTGCCCGTACACTATGTCGATGACGAGATCAAATTAATGACCCTAACTCCTCGCCAATGTCATTGTACTACATTTGTGGGAACATGGTTAGTTGCACAAATCAAAGAAGATCCATCTCATATTCCTTTGGCGATTCTGTGCAGTACGTGCGTCCCCTGTATCTCGCAAAAAAGAAATTCAAAAAAAATTGCATCTCGATGAACCAAATGGTAAAGGTGTTTTTGAGGGTGCCAAAAATTGTTCTGGCATGCATTTGGTGCCATTTTAAACCCTTTTTGCAAAATTGCAAAATTAACATTGCTGGTACTTTTGCTGCAGTTTCTGTACCTTGCTCAAGTGACTTCGGAGCAACGTGATGCGGCTACGTGAAGTACTGCAAGTCCGGTCCTTGTGTGTATTTCGCCGATGTGTGCCTTGGTTGCATAGTACGGCAAGTCTGGACACTGCATTGCACATCAAAAGTACAACACAATTCCTCCAATCGACACGCCTGCCCTGACCACATAGGGCACCATGGAGATGGCTACAATATGTGGCTTTGGGCGTAGGATGTGTCAATGGGCCAGAACGGGGTTTTCAAAAAGTTCCAAATTGGCTTATTCCAAAGCCCGTATGCAATTAGCAACCCTGTTGAGACGAAGGCCCCTGTGTCTTTGCTTGTGCAAATATGGTGCTTCACTCTATCACACATGAAAGTGAGCGCATCCATTGCACGTTACAATTTCCATACGCTGCGCACGTTCATCACCCACATTGTTTGACTTCTGGCTTGAGCTTTGCCAATCGAAACCTACTTTGTTCTTACGAAATTTGGTCCCATGACAGCGTTGGTTCCCGTTTGGATGCAGGGTGTAGAGGCCGCAGGGTGCGGATCCGTCATGCAACACACCTCCCAAACGTCACCATCTATGCCACCAACCCTCCATTCATTCCTTTTAGGGTGTCGATTATCCACGGATTGTAAAACATGCCCCAAATAACAGTCATTGAAGCCCTTATGCGTCTGTCGGCTATTCCATGGGAGGCGGCATATTTCATGTTCACCGTGTGGTTCCAAATGGTGCGCCGCGTTTTCTCCCTACTCCGCCGTGCAACATCTCATGTACTCGCTCCGCTCCGCCTAGCACTATCCCTTCTCTGTGTTGTGACGGTTTGGCCAATTTTGTGGTGGTGGAGACATCTCGCAGGCACCGCAATGATTTTCATACACTGCGTCTTGTGGCCGTTGCATGCAGCAGAGTGCCTTCGAAACCTTGGGGGCTCGCCCCGGGCTCCGAAGTCAGGGGGCTGCACCGACGCTGTGACAAAGGGAAGCAACGGGGATGCAAATGCCGGAATGGAGGCTTCCAATGAACTAGCACAAGTGAAAAGTCTGCTGCAAGAGAGTATGGCCCGCAGCCATGCCCTAGATGCAGCCAGCAGATGCATGTTGGCAGACTGGTTGGGTGGGGTCAAGGAACGGGATGACGGGGTCTCTGGAATCAAGGAAGTAAAGGGCATGCTGCAGGAAAGTATGGCTCGCAACGACTCCTTCGACAAGGCCAACAAGCGCATGTTGGATGAGCTCAGAAATCGAGAGTACAGTACCGCTGAAATCAAGGAGCTGAAGGCCATGCTAAAGGAGAGCATGGCCCGCAACGATGTGTTTGACGACGCAAACAAATGCATGTTGGAGGTAGCCCCAGCCCATACACGATGCGCCCCATGCACCCACGATGCGCTCCACACTTCACAGCCTTCACATGCCGCCTGGTTGTATGGGGTATTGGGGGAGGGGCATGGGGTATGAGCTGTGGGGGTGCATAGGGCCTGGGGTTTGGGCGGTGGGGCACAGGGGTTTCTGCTTGCTGTCCTTCGTAAAGTTAGCCCGGCAATTGGTGTAACAGGTGTCATGGAACAGACAATTTCTGCTTGTTTCATGTGCGTCTTGCATACTGCACACTGCACACTTGTTGTCCCATTCTCCACATCCCACATCCCATGCCGCATGCCCTGGATTTCAGGCGATGCCGGTCCCATATGCCCCGCACCCCAGGAATTGAAGCATATCAAAGAGGACAGCGAAGGGACTAGTGCCCGTAGTGAGGCTCGCAGCGCTGAAATCCACGAGCTCAAGACCATGTTGCAGGAGAGCATGGCCCGGAACGACTCGTTCGACGCCGCCAACAAACGCATGTTGGAGGAGCTGAACGACATCAAAGTGCGCATGTCCGAGCCGCATTGCCCGAAGCCTGCGGCCCTGTTCAGGCAGACTTCTGTGCCGCCGCCATCGTTGAGCGCCATCCGACCCCATTTGCCGCAGTCTCGTCTCGCAGAGGGCAAAGCTGCAGAACCGACCGGGGGGGTCAGCCCGGCGTCTGCCGGGACTCCGAGCCCCACCATTCGACGCCCTACATCAAGCCCCCAGCCCAAGGGAACGCTGAGTCCGACCAACAGAGTGGCCGCCCTGAGCCCCACCAACCGGGCAGCCACCCTGAGCCCCACCAACCGGGCAGCCACCCTGAGCCCCACCAACCGGGCAGCCACCCTGAGCCCCACCAACCGGGCGGCCACAGTCAGTCCAGTGAATAGTCCGGCGACCCTGAGTTCGACCAATCGGCAAGTGTCGGTCACCGGGATTACGAGCCCAACGAAGGCTGCGGGCAGGTCGGGAGTGCTGAATCCGACGAAGCCCGGGGCAGCGGCCAGTCCGCCTGGCAAGACAAGGGCCCCCAGCGGAACCCTGAGCCCCGGCCAGCCCACAGGGGGCCGGGTAAGTCCAAATCCCATGGGCAAGCCCCAGCCCTTCGGTGCCACCCTAAGTCCCACAGCTAAGTCCCATACGTCCATCAGAAGCCCTGTCAAGTCCTCCGTGAGCAAGCCCTCTGCTAAGGTTCACACCGGGGGCGCAACGGTCAAGCACATCTCTTGATGTGGTGACCAAGCGCGATGAACGTGTTGTGATGTGGCATCAGCAGCCGGGATCTAGTATATGCGGTGGGGCTGCAGCAGGGATACAACTGGCCCGACTGCTGCTGCTGCTGCTGTGGTGCCACATGGGCAGATCAAAGCGGTGCATTGGGTTGTTGGCCAAGGCTCACCCGAGTGTTCCGATTTTTTGGGGCACAAAGAATGTTTGCCAAGTCGGGGGACCGGGACTGATTATCACCCGGGAGTGGATTTGATGCGGGGGGGGGGGGGGGGAGAGAGAGAGACTGTTGGGGGGGGGCATTTGTTGAGGGAGACACATCGCCCTCTCGTGGAGGAGGGGCCCACCAGATCGCCAGATTGTGCACCTTTGCATGCATTCCGCCCTGGGCCAGATGGCTCCAGGGGTGTTGGACACCCCCCTCCTCCATCCACAATGATCAACACACACCCCCACTCCACCACCCCCTTTGCACGTCCTGGCGGTGCTGCAAAAGCGGGGTGTGGACACCACAGGATGGAAGACACAAACCAGTGGCGTGTCCGGGTCTCGCTAAGTATCTGATTTCTTCGCAGGCACAAGCGGCAAGTCTGCTGCAAGTCTCAAAGCGCAAACACGCGTAGTGCCTGGCATACAGCTGTGACCTGCGTGCAACAGAATGTCCCTTTTTTCGGCGCCAACTGTACTGAGGGTTTGGCATTTTGAACTGTCCGCAGACTGCAAATGAGTCATCGGCCATTTGCATTTTCGAGGGCGCTTTGGTGGTTTTTTAGTTATGCGCCATTGGCTCCTCATGCAAAGCACTCTTTCCAAGCTTGGGCGGAAAGATTCTTCTTCGAGCTGCATGCTCCAAATGTGGCTTTGTTTTTGGTGCCGTCGTTGTAAAGACTGCAGTCATTTGGTACTTTGGACATGGGGGTGTTCCACGAGCACACTGCCCCCGACCCCTGCGGCATTGCCTCAGAGCCTGGGTTCTGCCACCTTACCTTCTTTCTCCCGACCTGTTCTGTTTCCCTGTCAATGAGTTGGTTGTTGTCTCCCATGGGGAGGTGTCAATTTCCTCTTGTTCCCACACACTGCACACTGCGTACCACCTTCACCCCGCATTTCGTGCGCACAGAACACCAGAACTGCACCAGGACGCCATGTGCACTCATTGCACAACGCTTTGTCCTGTGCACCGCACGACACATGTCACTTGCCGGTATTCAGAGAGCACTTTTTCTATATATAGGGTGCAGAGGGGCAGTAGGTGCAGCGGCACGCAACGCAACTGTCATCTGGTCAACGAGTGCAGGTCACTCGGCCCTGCCTGGCCCCACCCGGCCCCGCCACCACCCGCAAACATCCCCAAGTCACCCGGCCCCACCCGTCCTGCCCGACCCCGCCACCACCCGTAAAAATCTCCAGGTCACCCGGCCCCACCCGTCAGCTGCAGTCATAAAAAGAAGTTTCACACAGTCCCCCTGGAAAGGGCTCGCACACGGAAAGTAACATCATGTTTCAAACCGATTCACACTATGAATGTTGTGCATACACAGCTGCAGGTTTTGAAGTGTTACGGTTTGATGGTGCAATCTCCTCCCCCAGAGGGCAGGAACCGGCACTTCGTGACCCCTCCCCCCGGCCATGGGGAGGAACTGTCACGATGTTCGGGGGGGATTACAAGGGGGGGGGGGGGTAAGGTACATGCACGCAGTGTCGTTTCAGCGAAAGGTGCACAAGAATGATTGCCGAAGGAATTCTAGCACAACAGCAGCACCTGTATCAGGGCCTACCTGTGCTTCAACACACAGCAACAAGTTCTCCATCCTATTACCCCCCCCCCCCCCTTTGCAATCTCCCACCCCTTGCAATCTCCCACCCACCCCTGGGAGCCTGTTATTCCATGCTTTTCGATTTAACATATATTGCGCTGGTTCGTGTTGCCCATCTGCTTTACACATGGCCTTGCATCGCTTTCCCATTACTTGCGACAGAGCTCGAAGAGAGACTTCGCGTGGTTCGCCAGCTGCACGCATTCCAAGAACCCTCAAAGTATTTCAAATTCCGGGGTGAGGGTGCTTTTTTCTCCGTGGCTTTTCCCCGTTTGCTTGAGCTGCAGTGATCTGCTACGGATCTATACTTCGGGTCACCAACTGAATGATTGAATGCATTACATAATGTATTGCCAGATTTCTGAACAAACATGAAATGTGATTTGTCATACAACAATACACAAGTTTGTGTTGAATTGGGGACGCTACATTTAACTCCTCTGCGACTGCAATATTGCGATGCCCACATGTGCTGATTTCCATTACAAAAACTGCGTTGGGGTCTTACCATCCCAGTTGAGGATTGGTTTCAATGTGAGCCCTTTTGAATAGCTCCATATTTTGCTGAATTGGCATGTTGTCATTTTTTTTTTAAGGTGTGGTGGTCTCCTGCCCAACAACACAAAACATTGCTCCACTTGCGAGGTTCATCAAAGGACAGCCGCATATTTACAGTAATGGAAAATTTGTGCCCAAGGTGCAAAGCACTTTCTCGAGGAAACAATGGGCTATGAGCAGAGTTTTAAAATCTATAAGCTGTGAGGCACCTTGATGCAGCAATGTAAGCTTTTGTGTTAGATGCCTCACCGTTTGGAGTGAGATTTGGTTGTGAAAATCTGAGGATATTCTGTGAAGGAAGTTGCTTCAGTTTGCAGAATGAAAATTAAAAATGCATGAAGAGCCCAAAGTCACCCTTGCTTGCCCGGCAAAGCAAGCAGTGCACCATTTGGTTCTGACTTTGAGGCATTCATAGAAAAATTCAGCCATGTCCGAAGTGCAGTAACCTGGGCTTGCCTGCCCATGTTGTTTTAGAGTCGAGGACCAGGCAGTTATAGCTGCCATCTTATTCGGGGTGGCTGAGGTTGTAATCCAGGTGGCGCTTTCCCTCCGGGTCTTTGATCGGTCTCCAGTGTGAGATAGTTGGTAGCCCGATCTCCTGGTTGTCGGAGGAAGAATCCCAGAAGCGTCCGTGGATTGATGATTGAGAACTGTTTTCTTTGACATTCGGCATCCGCAATGAGGTTGAATTTGGTTCTGAGAGGTCATTTTCTTTGTTCCCGGGATTTGGTGGTTCCAACTCTGATTCATAGTTGGGTGAAGCTGATGAGTCTTCTGAGTTATCATCTTTGTTCACGGGAGTTGAAAATTCCTGCTCTGATGTGTTGCCGGATGAAGGTGATGAGGTTTCTGAGTGATCATCCTCATTTGCGTGCACCAGATGATTTGCGTGCGTTCCTAGCACAGTGTTGTGGTGTTAAACACGGCACTTTGAGTGGTCTTTAGTACATGATCTGGCTTCCCTAGGATGTTCTTTGCGCATGTTCGCCAGTGTGCTTCAGCAACTTACCCCTAGTCAAATGAGTAGGCTTCCGAGACCTCTTGGGCTCTGAGACCACGGATGCGTAGGAAGTCTCATTTGTTGCGATGCGGGGACATATTGTTGTTTGGCGAATAACGAGTGGCGTTGTGCGAGCAGTTTGATCTGTTATGTTTTGTTTGCGGTGGCGTCTGCATGTTTGGCAGCGAGCTCGTGGTTGCAAACCACGATCACGGAACCAAGAGAAATGAATGTTGCAGTCGCGACATGCCTTCGTCTGTTCGTTTGGTGAATTGTGCGGCGCAAAGGAGTAGGTTGTCCGTCCTTCATGATGGCCTTTCTTGAGGGTAATCCAGTCGTCACTTCATTCTTTGGACAGTTGCGAATGTGCTCCGGCACAAAGTGTCTCATCTTGAAGCGAAGAGAAAAATTTTTTGTGACTATAGTCCGGTCCCGTGTGCTTAGCAGTGGGCGTGGAGACAGTACCTATGTTGGTAGTTTGGTGACCGTTCAGCCGTGGCGGGTTTCCATGCTCCTGGACGTTAGAAAAATGATAAGGAGAATGCGTGAATAAATGTGGGGAGATGGTTGCGGGATTTAGGTGTTTGAACAACGTGGCGTATTGTGTCTAAACCAGCAAGCAGAGCCGTAATTGCAGTGCAATGCGTGTTTGCATGGCAGTTGGGAGTATTTGAAGCGTGCTCAGGCATAGAAAGATAGCAAAAACCAATAATTAGGGAAATTCTCGGCGGTAGGACAGAACGGCGCGTCGGCTAGAATCTTGATGATTTCTTCTGGCGTTTTGGTTGCCATCAATATCCCGATTTGGTCGAGAATTTAGTATTCTTGGGGTTTTTGAAATCTTACAGGCAGGCATTTTCAAATTGTCGTGCACTGCTATGAATTGTTGTAATCGTTGTTGTTAAGAATCACCGGCACATCTCTTTTTTGTTGAATTGGCATGTTTATGGTACATGAGGTCACATGTCAGCTGCATCATATGGGCCTGTTGTTCCTTTGGATAGGCAACTGGGTGTTGATTTCTCAAAAAGGGTCGCCTTCCGGCCCAAGGTGCAGACAACTAGGATAGGTACGGTTTCTGAGAAAAGATACACAAAAATTTCATATGGGTTGCGCTTCAGTGTCAGCACCTAAAGAAAAAAACAAAATAAATCACGGAAAACATAGATAGGTCACGATGACTTGGATGAGGGTGATTGATAGGTGTGAATCTCAAATGAGGTCACATCTTGAAAATATGAGGAATACCATAACGTTCAGCACTTGAGAGGTGAAGTTATGGTGAATTCAAGATGTGAAAACATAGCAAAGAGTTTTTTTGACAAAAAACCATTACAAGGTGCAATAAAAATAATCACAAAAGTTAATTGATGATGTGTTACCTATGGTTCGATAGTTGGGCTCTGCACTGCAAAACTATTTCATTTGCTTTTTGACTTTTATGCTAGCCTGCGAACAGTTCAAACCATCCATTAAATGCATCGTTTGAAACATGCCGATATGCGACACCAATCCACTCTGTGAATTGGAGCCGCAAGCTTTTTTATTTGCACCCCGACATATGCGCCGCCAAAGCTTGCATTGCCCCCAAATCACAATGCGGCATGTGTAGCACCCTGCCTTCATGGAGTTGTAGCGGCAAAAACGGTAGACGTTGGAAACAAAAGTCATTTTCTGTCTACATTTATGCTAGCTACATACTAGTGGCAATGATGGTGCAAGTAGGTACACCACAACACAGTACATCATGTGTACATGTAAGGGGTACAATTGCACATGTGGTGATGCCAAGGACTGTAAAAAGAAGCTAGAACACCGTCACAAAGTGTGGCAATACGTAAATAATCTTCCGTAATATTTGTGGTTCTTGTAGGGCATTTAACGCGCATAGCCGACCTAAGTGTTGCATGATCCTTGTGCTATCACCCCTTCCTCTTTTCCCCTTGCCCTCCAACACACATACAACATGCCAACCAAAACACGATGGATATGAAATGTAGATGGTTACCATTTGTCAGATCACCATAGAGTCCACTCCAGAATGTGGTCGTAAATATCGCCAATGATTCTTCGGTAAGCAACGGCTTCAACCCTCGAAATGAGCCTTATATAGCAGTGGAGTTGACATACTTTTTGGAGTTGATTTCTACATTTGCAAAATAGGCCGGTTTCTGTACCTTAGCTACCTTTACCCAACAGTTCCACATTGACCTACACGGGAATGCCTTTACAGGCACCATCAAATATTGGATGGTGAATTGCAACATCTCACAGGTCAAGAGAGCAATGTGAATGATCACTATCTTGTTCCATTGGAGGGAGCTTGGAGAGCTTGGCTCCAAAAGTTGGCTTTCTCTATGTATGTTAATCACCTTTAGTACCTGAACTGCCACACACTCCATCATGCCCACAATGTCGATAGAAAAGCAACTCTACGCCAACCCTTCAATTTGGCTTCCTTTGCTCACAATCTTGCGTGTCTTGTGGCGCGTACGGAGAAACACTTTTGGGGACTCATGTTTGGCAGCGCATTGGTTGTCACACACCCAACCAATTGCTTTGTCCAAATGCTTAAATGTTGTGATCGTCAGCCAAAACACATCTCGTTGAAACATATAGTAAACCTTTATGCAGTGTACACAGAGTTGAGCAACCAATTAGGGTTAAGAACCGGTTTGAACGAATTACTCGGAAAACCCGGTTATCAGCAATACTCAGATGTTATTTTAAAAACAATTGGCACAACGGGTTATTCTCAAAACTAATTTAAACCAATATTGCCGATGCACCAACTATTTTTTTGGCTAGCTCCGGAATTTCAAAGAGTGCTAAAAATAATTTTGGAAATTGGGCGTAACTTCAGCATACGATACAATGGATCCCTTCAAAGCACGGCAGCAGACGCAGCCTAAAAACTGATAAGTGGATGCTAAAAAGCTCTCCAATGCAGTAGCTGACTGCCACGCCATCCGGCGAACCTAATAGTGTTGACATAAGCTGGCGTAAGCAATAAGATGCAGTGGACGACCATCCGGGGCGAAAAAAAGTACCGGTGTAAGCTTCGACTCAGTGGTGGCTGGACAATTAGGTCTATGGCCGCGGCGCCCTGTCACGCACGCGTGCGTCGGAGGGCATTTCCTTCGCTCTGCGCATAACAATGCCAGCGTGACTCCGGGATGAGTAATAAATGGGATACCGGGCGATGACGACCAACAGAGAAAACCTCCAACACGAAAGCAGCCGTTGCTTCAGGCGTGGCTAGGTACTCAACTACCAGGCAAAGACAAATATTTTGAAAACACAAATATTAAGAAAATAAGAAAATAATTAATATTTAGCAAAATTTTTGTTTTTACGACTAAATAGCCCAAAAAATAAATTCTTTTGCGGTCATTTTGAATTTGCGAGCCAAAACCTGTGTACTCCACCCATAAAATAGATTTTTTTTTGCGATCAATTTTTGTCCGAATACCATTTTGCGTTTGATGCTGTGTCCTCAATGCTGCTGTTTGCCTTAAATCTTGTAGGGACCGGAGGGGGATAATATCAAGAGCGTCCACAGAATGAACAATCTGTGAAACCAATTGGCGAGAAAAACCCTCATTATCGGCTCACTACAAAGCTTGTTGCCGCCGTCGAATGGCTTCCTCAGAGGGCAAAGTTGGGAAGAAAGAGTGCAAAGAGAACATTGCTGTTGGCGGAAAGGATCGGGGCAGATAGGGGAAGCAACAAAGGTCCTTGCATCATACCTGTACGATTGTTCACAAACAGTACAAACCCTACACTCTCCGAATTATGTATTTAATTAACCTTTTTTTTGCGAAATCCTGTGTCCCAAACGGCAGAATTATTCTAAAAAAAATTTGCGTTTCTTGTTCTTTTTTTGCGTTTAGAAAAAAAAACACTCTGGAATTAAACATTTTGGCAAAATATTGGAATTTGCCCAGTATCGCACAATGACGATGCCGGTTGAATGAATAGGAACATACGAGCAAGGAGGGCAAAACACACAGGAAATGTCCCTGAAGTGTGCACTCATGATTGCAAAAGCATGCATCATGGCACGTACTAGACAATGTCCTCCATTGTACAACCACTGCATTCTTTCTTTCAACTTCATCAACCATCACATGGAGCGTTGTACAGCACTCATTCTACATGTGTCACTGTAATGCTCAGTGTAATGCCCCATGAGCCACCGCCCATGCTAGCAAACCACGCAATGGAGCAAGGGAACAGCGGGGGAGGCAATGCTCACAAAAATGTGGCTACAATATGTAGCAGCCATAAACATTGACGCATTTGGTTTGCCTTGTCTCATGGCAGGCGCTGACAACAGTTTGATCCATGCAATCAACAACAAAGAAAATTTTGGCTTTCACTGTTGTCTGAAATTTGCGAACCCTACAGAACACGTTGGTGTGGCAGTGTCCAAAGCAGTACCTTCTGCTCTGTCTCAGTCGGCATGCCAACTGCTGTGATTTCTTCGACCCCGATTCCCAAGCCATTGAACCACAATATGCTTGCTGAACTTTGAGAACCTACTGACCGTACAAGTGAAGCGGTACCCAGAACCCCATGGCCAGGTTACGGCATACAACCGGTCTCCGGTCCACTAACCCCATGCACGGCGTGTTCCGTGCCGTGAAGCCCCGCATCGGGAACCGATGCACCGCCAGCGGAGATTTGTGTATCAGAATATCAGGAATCAACAGGGTTTTATTTTCATATTGTTTCCGTCAATTTTTACGCTTCCGTTCTGATATTCACTGTTTTGACTGCTGGCGGTTGGTTCGCGACTTTACCGTAACCGCCAGTTTAACTGTTTATAATGGAAATTTTAACGCTATCCGCGACGAAGGCTCCAAAGTCGCCAGGAACTGCATGGATGCTTCCGCAATTTTCATAATTAATACTCGCAACATTAATCCGAATTTTTCAGGATGTCGAAATCGGATTTTCGACTTCGACATCCCCGCACTTGATTTGACCTCTTTCGAGTGGACCTACGTGCTTCCGTATGCACGAATCAACTTCCCTTTTATCCTGCCCTCCATTTGTCTTAAAGATATGGGCAAAACAAAGTTGATTCGTGAGGCCACTTGTGAAGGTCATATCTCGTGTTGCTTGCGAGTATTGACGATAAGGAAACGTGGGATGTATTCACAATACTCCCGACGTAGTTTAGGAAGCATTATATGCCTTGCGTTTCCACACGTGCGCGCTAGTGTAATGAATCATGGTCAAGAGGGTAGAGTTTGCGTTATAACTCTTTGGCCATGACATTGCGTGCGTTAAGATAACTTTCGAGTGTAGCGCGCAAGTGTTGGTGTTGCATAGGAACTCTCCTTGAGTTCCTATGAGCGATTGACACAAAGTTATGCCCTTGGAGGGGCATGACATATCGTGGTGGGAGCTACATTTTTGGGCAATATTTGGTATGTACCATGTGTTGTGTTGCGTGCCCATTTGGCGGGTCCATTGCTCCAAGACAAGCCCGCCAATGGACCGCATATTGTGCAAGCCCCTTCTCCATACTCCCTACGGTCAATTGCAAGCCTAACCTTCGTGAAGGGAAGCTTGTGTGGTGATCCCGAAGCGATGCGTTGGGAGCAAGGTGTGTGTTTTACAATTTTCCATATTTACATGTGCCCACTTGGGAAGTAGCGCTCGTAACCTTTCAAGGCGCCCCAAGTGGAGCACATATGTGGGATCGAAGGTCATTGGTGTCAAGTCATTGTGTTTAGAAGGATTAGTTGATTGCACGATCCAAGCCAAAGATATTATAATATAATTATGCGCCTTTCAAGGCACTTTGGTTTGTCTTTGTGCCAATTTTGCCATTTTTGGCCCGTCATGATGTCAAGTGGCGACCGTGTATTTCAACGTTGCGCTCAATTGACATCATGACCCAAGTATGATATGAGGGTACATACTTCGGTGCCCAACATATCTTGGACCCGGCGAATAACTCCTCTTGAGCTTGGCATACCGTGGCCGCCATGTTGGCGATTTGGGACTATCCCAAATCATGGGCTCACTTGGCGACCCTGCCATTCCCAATACCGGAGGAGTTGGGCGACGCCCAAAAGATATGTTGGACAAATATGACTTGTTACCAATCCTATGGCACACTCCGGTCCGAGTCGGGCATGTGCCTCATTTGCCCTAACCATGAGTGTGCGCATTTTTGGCCATTTTGAGCATTTTTCCACTTTTGCTGCCCGCCGTGCCCCATGTTCTAACCTTCGTGCACGCCGGACGCATGGACCAATGGACCATATATGACATGGGTGTTATGGGTAATGGTCCCCATGGTCCACACACTACGTGGGCGAAGCGGAGCCGCCTTCGTTAAGGCGCTAGGCCAAATTGAGTATGGGCAATTTTGCCATTTTTGCATTTGTGGACCCAATTGGGATCGTCACCACGCCGAGTGGCATGGAGATCTTTGAGAGCCAAGGGCATGGGAGTCTTCGTTGGACTCCCGGTGGATCACGTATGGAATGGCGGATCCGATCTCCAGACCGGCGTGGAGATATACTATTGGGAGCACACCGAATTTTGGCTCATTTCGGGCAGCCAAAATGACCCAATTTTGGGACCCCAATTTCCCCCTTCCGTGTGGTCAATTGGCGGCCCCATTTCTCTAAGCCCATAGGGAGCCCGGACCTAAATCCAAGTTGTACACTCAGATATAAGTCCTAGGTCCTGCCTCCTACCCTGTGAGCCATTGGCCTCACCTTGGCCGAGCGAGCCGCGCGTGGGAATGACGCCAATTTTGGTGATTTTGGCATCATGACCCCACATGACTCATCCGTGTTGCCCTGATGCCGGGACCTCAAAGGGAACCAGGTTGGGTGAGGGCTCCAGGGAGTTCGTACTCGAAGGGCATAGGGTCAGTTGCCTCGTCCCCACCTCTGGCTGGTCCGGACGAGGGGTCAATTTTGGGGATTTTTGAGTTAATTTCAGTTTGGGCTGAAACAGCCCATTTTCAGCTACCAAGTCCTGGGTGATAATGGCGGGGCCATATCTCTGGCTCAGAGTGGAGTTGGGACCTGCCGTTAAGGGAGCATAGGGAGCCACTGTCGGTTGGCCTTGGAGCCCATTGGTTCCCAGGAACTCGCCTGTGGCTGTGCGGGACACCTCTCCCATTGGCAGGGTTTCAGGGTCCGGACTGAGCAGGGCATGGGTTGTGTTGGAGCCCCCGCCCCTACCAGCCACTGAGAGGGTCGGACCTGGGATTGGGATATGAGTTGGGACTGAGTGTCTATTGTCCCTTGATGCCCTTACCCCAGTCCAGTCTTAACCCCATGTGTACATATCCTGATGTGTTGTTGTACATACTTTTGTTCCCTCTTTGCAGAGTGGCAAGGATTCTGAAACGCTTTGTCACATGACACAGGCGTATTGATGCCCTTGTGAGCGGAGTGCCTTGCCTGCCTGCTCACCTGTGCGTGTCACCGCAGCGTCCCGTGGCCGGCCCCCCACGGGAACGCGTCAAAAGCGTTTCACCGCCGCGGGGTTACCCAGCCCTCGCGTGCCACTCGGGGCCAACAACCCCGAGCAGCGCGTCGCAGCAGCGCGGCGCAGCTCGCAGCTCGCAGCGCAGCGCAGCGTCTTGCAGCGCAGCGCAGCAGCTCGCAGCGCCACTCAGCGACAGCGCCGAGTTCGTCACGGAGCCAGCAGCGCCGTTCAGAGCTTCGCCCTGACCGCGCAGCAGCCGTGAAAGAGGTGCACAGACCAGGACTCCTGCATCAGCCCCATCGGCCGACCCGGAGTCCCATCGGCCGACCAGCAAGGCCGCGTCAACCACCTCCACAACCACCGGCTGACCAGCACCAGCCGCACGCCCAATCCAGTGCTACAGCACCCTCCTCAACAACCACAACCAGTTCGTTGAGTTGAACGAGTGCACGTCAAGGACCTCAAGATCAACTACGCCCCCGCTGCCATGGTGAATTGGCAAGAAGCGGGTAGGAGGTGGCCGCAGCCCCACCCCCATGTGGCGCGCCTGCTGCGCGGATTGCTGTGGGACCAGCAATACCGCTACAGCAATCCCCAGTGCGAAGGCGGCATGCCCGGGAGCTTCGAGCTCCGGGAGGACATGGGGGAGGACCGCCTGCGGGCAGTGGAGGAGTGGCTGCGGGCGGAAGGGTACGAGTACCGCTTCCGCCGCAAGCGCTGGAGGACGTGGACCCGGCCGGACAGGCCCGGCGAAGGGCTGCGCCCCGACGGGATTGAGGAGGACGAGGACCCCAACGCCAACCCGTCGGGCGCCTCGATCAACGTCTCCCTGTGGGACGTGATCGAGAAGAAGTTCCCGGAACCGGGGAACGAGCGCAGGCTGCAGGGCAGCAGCAGCGCGTCTCCGGCGACGGAGAAGCGGTCCGCCGGGGACAGGAAGCGGGACCGGAAGTGGCGGGAGTACCAGGAGTCCCTGGCCGCCGAAGCCGCCCAAGGCGCCAAGGGCGGAACCCCAGCCCCCAGTCCCCAACGGCCCAATGGTGGTCACCACCCCGGCTCCACCACCCTTGGCGACTACATCCAAGTCGCCAAGCAGACCCAGGCCAAGCCTCGTCAGCTGCTCCTGAAGGCCCGGCAGGCCTCAGCAGGCCCCAGCAGCGACATCGAGTCGGCCCACCGCGGGAGGACGCCGGCCGACCAGGCCAGCTCCAGCAGCAACGTCACTCCCGAAAGGGACGTGGCGCGCGCCTGTGAGCGCGCCTGTGGGGTGCCCTGCAACCGTCGGGTTGCCCGGCAACGGGCCAAGCAGTACAGCGCTGCTGTGGAGGGCGCCGCCGGCATCGCCCAGGAGGAAGCTGCGGAGTGGGCGCATGGCATGGCCATCCACACCCAGACCATGGCGGCCATCGCGGCTGGACTCACGGCCGTAGCCGCCCATGGGGCAGCGACTGCCCAGGTCAACGGTGAGTTGGCGGCAGCCGACGAGGAAGCCCGCCTGACGCAGGAGGCCATTGCCTGCAGGGAGGCCGAGGTGAAGGCGCTGGGAGAGGCGCTGGCCCAAGAGAGGGCAAAGAAGGAGGCGGAGGAAAGGGCCCACGCCGAAGCAACGGCTAAGGCCCAGGAGGACGCCGCCAAGAAGGAAGCCATCGAGGCCGCGCGACGGAAGGTCGCTGAGGAGAAGGCCAAGACGGAGGCGGAGCTGGCGGCGTTGGAGGCGCAGAAGGCGCAGCTGCTGCAGGCCCGGGAAGCCGAGGCGGCTCGTGCTCGGGAGGAAGCCGAGGCACGAGCTGCCGCAGCCACCGCCGCCGCAATGGAGGAGGCAGAGGCCAAACTCCGCCACGAGACTCCCCCGGGAGGATCGCGAGTGGAGACCCTTCGAAGGCTTTTCGAAGGGGACGCCTCCTCCAGGATGAAGCTGGATGAGGCGGACACGGGCAGCAGTGGGAGCGGTAGCACCACCGCCCGTCGTCGGAGGAAGGGCAAGGGGAAGACCCCCGAGAGGCCGCGGAGGCCAGCGGGTGGGCACCCCCACGCCAGTGACCCCTTCTTCACCGCCAGTGACGGGAATGAACGAGGCCGTCGACATCGCCAAGTGGTGGCTTGGACGGGCGGAGGTGGCGGAGACGTCCCCATGGAAGGTGAGGATGAGGATCCCCCTCCTCCCTACCGGAGCTCCGAGTCCTCCGTGACCGAGACGCCCAGGTGGGGCGACATGGACGAGGATGACGACATGGAGTTCGGCATCACGAGGAAGCGCCCATCCTCGGACCCACCGAGGCGACCCGGCGGAGACCCACCGGGACCCCCTGGCGGAGGACCTTCAGGACCCCCTGGAGGACGCCCACCGAGTGGACCCCCTGGAGGCGGACCACCGGGCGGGGGAGGACCCCCTGGACCGGGCGGACCCGGCGGAGGCCCTCCTGGAGGACCCCCTGGGGACCCCGACGACCCACCAGGGAACGGCAACCCGGATGCCACCTGGCGGTGGATTGTCTACCTCCGCAGGAGAGTCCAGTTGCTCGAGCTGGAGGTAGGCACGGGCAAGAGCGAGATGGCTCGCATCTCCACGGTCGCCGCGCGCGCGCAGAAGGACCTGGACATCGCCAGGGCCGAGACCAAGTCGCTGACCAACGTCGTCAGCGGCCTGCAGGAGAGGCTGGATGCGCTGGAAGCCCATGGGAGCGTCGGCAGCGACCACCCACCCCTGGAGTCTGGCTCGTCGGACGACGGCTGGGGACCCGGACCAGGTCCAGGCAGACCCCATGCCCCCGGCGGAGCCCCCAGGAGTCGCCCCAGCGCCAGTGCCCCCTCTCTCACCGCCCCCTCTCACCACAGCGCGGGCCGCCGCAACGAGCACGTGCCGCCCGGCAGTGGCAGTGAGGAATGGCGCGATGAGTGGCTCAGCGCGGACTACCACAACCGCCGTGCTCCACCGCGGACGCCTGTACGCCCCCGACGCCCGCCACCAGCCCCGGTGCCAATCCCCAGGGCTGGAGGACGTTATGGTGGACTCAGGGAATGAGGTCCCCAGAGGAGACGTGGAGTGGGATGTCGGCGAAGGTGAAGACCTGAACCTGGACCTGGACCTGGAGGAGTTCGACATCAGCCCGCCGCGTGGTGTACGACGGGAGGCCGCTGAACGCAGCCGCCGGCGCCGTGATGAGGATGCGTACATGGATGCAGTACGGCGTGAACATTTCGGTTCAGCGTACGTGGAGGAACCGCGGCGTAGCCACAGGGATTCCATGGAGGAGATGGACGTGGCGGCCGTGGGAGTCCGTGAACGAGGGCGATGGGAACCTCGGTCGACCTCGCGGCCGGCGTTCATGGTCTCTAAGGCCGCGGATGCCGCCGTGTGGGAAGACTTGAAGGACATCAAGCCCCCCATGTACGACGGCAACCCCCTCAACCTCGACCGCTTCTTGGAGAAGCTGGACGATTGGGGGCTGACCGTCACTGAAGACCTGCCTCCCGCTGATGCGGAGAAGTATGTCTTCAAACGGTTCAGGTACCGCCTGCCGGAAGTGCTCGGCGAGCTATACTTCGTGGCGACCAAGGAGGGGAGAATCAAGACCCTCAAGGACGCCAAGAAGTGGCTCAACGAGCAGGAGCGGGTGGACGCTCCGCAGGTGGCTGCCAAGCGCTGGAAGTCCATCAAGCTTGAGCATGATGGACGGGAGATCCGCCTACGGGAATGGCGTGACTTCCGAGGGAAATACACCCTCTTCCGCCGCAAGGTGGAGGATTGAAACGAGGGTGACGAGCAGGCTCGCCTGCTCTCCATGCTACCGGAAGCATGGATCAAGAGGGTCACCAAGGAGGAATCCAAGAGGGCCAAGTCCAACCACACGGTCAAGATGATGCTCCCCAAGGAGTATCATACGAACGTGGTGTCTTGGGCGAAGAAGAACGTGGCCCGGGATGTCAAACGGCACTCCCTGCGGAACGCTCTTCTCATCACCGTCTCGGGCGACCGCGAGAAGACCGCGATGTGGCGCCTTGACGACTGTGAGTTGAGCGGCCAGACCATCCGTCTGCAGCCCATCCCGGCGCGGATGAGCTGCGACGAGATCCTGGAGTGGGTTGGCGAGGAAGTACTCAAGGAGTACCGAAACCTCCACCACACCCGCGGGTTGAGGCCCGGCGACCGCGACGTCAACTACGTTGGCGAGGGACCTGGCGGGGAAGACGCCATGGACCCAGCGGGAGCCGGCGGCGATGAGACTCTCGTCGACGATGACGACGACGATGAGCCCGCCGAGGTGGCCGTTTGTGCCTTCGTGGCCAGGAACCTGAACACGGGGAGCAAGCCGGGAAACTGGAAGCCCCTGCAGCAGGGTTGGAAGAAGCAGGAGAAGAGGGACCCTCGCCGCATTGGCGACCCTCCGCTGTCCTTTGGGGAGTTCATACGAGCTCACCCTCAGGGCTGTTTCGTGTGTTATGGGAGGAAGAAAGGCTTCAACCATGACCACCGAACATGCCCCGTCCACAAGGCCGACACGGAGGCTTACAAGAAGGCGCACGGGTCGAAGAAGCGTGCGCCCGCGGGTATCCGGGAAGCCAAAATGGAGGTCGACAAGGACGAGCTGGCCAAGCTGATGTCGTCGGTGGGGACCGAGTTGGCCAAGGAGATCCAGGAGATCAAGCGGAACTGGGTCCCCAGGTCAGACAACAAGAACAAGGAGAACAACCAGAATGACCAGAACAAGGACAAGGACAAGAAGGGTAAGGGAGGAGGTAAGGGGGGAAGAGAGAAGGGCGTCAACGACGTTGAGGCCGAGGAGAACACCCCCTCTTCCACAACCGACGCCCCCTAGCGGAGCCCCTGCAGCCAAGGGCCCCAGCTAGGGCGGTCGCAGGATGGTGACGTGGGAAGCGCCGAACTATCCCAGTCGGGAGTCGATAAGCACAAGGGGACTGCCGCGGGCGGAAGGCCCGGTCCGGCGCCCAGTCGCGGAGGCGGGGTGAGGGCAAGTGAAGGCACGAACCCTTGCACCCGTTCGTCCTTCGCGACCAAGAACGTGTTTGATGTACTACAGGATCTATCCGAGAGTATCGGAGGATCACCCGGACCGCAGCTGGATGCTGCAGATGGGCAGCCTGAGCCCATTGTCCACGACCTGCACCAGTCGCTTGTTGAGCTTCTGGAACGGCCGGAGATCCTGAGTTTGCACGCCGTGCGCCGTGTGGGTCGCGAGCGGCAGTTGCATCTTAAGGTCCGTGCCCTATGCGGGGAAGTGGAAAAGGTTTTCGACGTATTGGTCGACACGGGAGCTCAAGTCAGCTTGGTCAAGGCTGGCCTACTTCCACCAGAGTGTCTGACCGACAGTCGGAAGCCTGTCAGGCTGAAGGTGGCGAACGGCCAGTACATGGTGGGAGGCGCGAAGGAAGCGGCCATCGGGCTGCAGTTCGTGAACCATCGTGAGCTGAGCCGCCCAGACCTCGGCAAGGAAATCCTCCTGCGCGGTAGCTTCTACGAGGCCGAGATGGACTGGGACATGATCGTCGGGTACGACTTCATGATGGAGACGGACTCCGGCGTCCTCCCGGCCCAGGCCTCCATGACCCTGTACCAGGACGACCAGCTCTCGTGGCTTTCGTCACCTGAGCACCATGTGGAATGCCAATGGATCCACCCCGAACGCAATCAGCTCGAAGTGGCCGCGCTGGACACTGAGCCCACTGGGCCAGCGAATCAGGAGTACGGCGTAAGGCCGGAAGTGGCGAACCGAGTGGTTGCGGACCTGGGAGCGTCGGATCTGGCCCTGGATGCGTTCTCTTCAGGAACCTCCGCCCATCTTCGGGTATGTGAGAAGTACTGGAGCGCACAGGACTCTGCGTGGAAGAAGCACTGGGGTCCGCATCAGGGCTTGATGTGGATCCATTGCCCCCGTTGGGACATTCCAAGAGCGATAGCGAAGATTCGCAAGGACCGCTCCAAGGCAGTGCTGGTTGTTCCTATGGGATGCACCGAGGAGGAAAGTACCCGACATTGGGTAGCCTCATTGACCAACATGACCTTAAACAAGGTCGTCCTACCGGCTGGAGAGAGTGTCTATCAGGACGCTAAGGGACAGCCCATGCCACCCCAGAGATGGCCAACAGAATTCCACTATGTGGATGGGGGCCTTGATCAGGCCGACACCACGGACTTCGTGTGTGTCAACCGTATCATAGCAGAGCCTTGGAGGCAATGCTTTGCGGTTCCCCCTGTTGACATCGAAGAATCGGACTCCGAAGACCCCCTCACTGAAGAGGAGTGGGATCTGGTTCAGGGGTATATGGATCAGCCCTTTCACGACTGGGGGAACCAGCGTGAGGGCAAAGGCCAGGACAAAGCCTGGTGGGAAGTGGACTCAATCGTCTCCGGTTCCTATGACGGGAATACCTTCGTACAGAGGGTGCTGGATCACATGTCCAGCCAAGACGAGCCGCCTGGCGGTAACCCACCCACCTACGGCGATCTGTTCCGAGGCAAGACCAGGGATGGCCCTTTGGGCCACCTGGGAAGACCACCTGAGCCGAAAGCGAGCGGGGTCGCTACCCCTCAAGTAAGCTCCGTGGTTCAAGTGCCCGGAAAAGCCAAGGCGGAGTCCGATGACTGCCCCAAGATCCAGGCGTTGAGGGCCAGGCTGAAGCAGAAGTATGGCGAGACCTTCCTCAGCGGAAAACCTGTGTTCCCCCCACCGGTGCGTGGACCGTATGGCGAGGCCAAGA
Organism: Eutreptiella sp. 'Long Island Sound 2002'; assembly: GCA_964036045.1. Classification (NCBI taxonomy): domain Eukaryota; phylum Euglenozoa; class Euglenophyceae; order Eutreptiales; family Eutreptiaceae; genus Eutreptiella; species Eutreptiella sp. 'Long Island Sound 2002'. Next base: position 165,911,829 of record OZ038379.1, on the reverse strand, counting down.
TACGACTGAAGCAGGACCCCCGGGTGTATCGTCACCGGGAGTTTGCCCTGAGGGGCGAGAGGAAAGAGGCCATGGAGAAGATCCTCCGTGACTTCATCCAGAGAGGCTGGCTTGAGCCGTGCCACTCCGAGTGGGCCTCTCCCTGCTTCGTCGTCCCCAAGAAGGTTGCCGGGGAGTGGCGGCTCGTGGTCGACTACCGCGGCCTGAACGCCCAAACGCAGCACGACAGCTATACGCTGCCCCTCATTGAGGACATGCTGCAAAACCAACACCGGCGGAGGATCTTCACGGTGATTGACCTGAAACATGGTTATCATCAGATGCCTCTCGCCGAGGAGTCCCGTGCCTGCACAGCCATGAGCACCCCACTTGGACCTCTCCAGTGGAAGGTGATGCCTATGGGCGTTACCAACGGCAATGCGGCTTTTCAGCGGATGCTGGAGAACCTGCTTGAGCCGGTGCGCGACTGTGCGGACCCCTTCGTGGACGACGTGATCATCGCGTCCGGGGACCCCAGCATGAGCTACGAGGAGCTCCTGGAGGCACACGAGAGGGACGTCACTCGAGTGCTGGACCTTCTGGTTCGGCACAAGCTCACGGGCAGCAGTGACAAGGCCACCATCGCGGTAAGCGAGGTGGTCTTCGCTGGCCACGTAGTTGGGAACGGGCAGCGAAAGCCCATACCTGGCAAGGTGGCTGCGATTGAGCACTGGGAAAAGCCCAAAACGGTCTCTGAGCTACGGGCGTATCTGGGGTTCTGCAACTACTACTCGGGGTATATCAAGATGTATGCCGAGTATGCAGCCCCCATGACGACCATGCTCAAGGGCAACCGAGAGGAGACCAAGAAGGGGTCCAAGAAGGCTCTGGTCTGGACTGAAGAGTCTGACCGTGCCTTTGAGGGGATGAAGCAGGCGCTGCTATCCGCAGTGGGTCTGCACCTCGTGGATCCCGACCGAGGGTTCGTCCTGCGCACCGACGCTTCCGACTACGCCATTGGGGCTGTGTTGGAGCAAGTGCTTGACGATGGGAGGCACGTGCCCGTGGCCTTCTGGAGCCGAGTCCTGGCGGAAGGCCAGAGACGGACGTGGACGCCCCGTGAGAAGGAGGCGTATGCCATCGTCATGGCTCTCAGGAAATGGGCTGGGTACATAGCCCTCCATCCCGTCACCGTCTGCACCGACCATCAGAGTCTGCAGTCGTGGCACAAGGAGCACGTGGACACCCCCTCAGGTCCCGCCTCCCGACGGGCAAGATGGCATGAGACCTTGGCCAAGTTCGACCTTACGGTTGTTTATATTCCTGGAAAGGATAACACCGTGGCGGACTGTCTCAGTAGGTGGGCCTATCCCGCCAGCAAGGGCACGCAGGATATCTCTGCCCATGGCGATGAGGCTGAGACCGCTGAAGCCAAAAGGATCATCGAGATGGAGCGCCTGATGGAGGAGGAGGGTGCCAAATGCTTCGTCGTCATGGCTGCGGATGCCCCCCTCGCATCGAGGGTGAGCAGAGCGGTCAGTGTACTCGCCCCTGTGGGTGCCGCGGGCGGAAGGCCCGGTCCGGCACCCCCTGTGGGAGTGGAGTCCGACAAGCACCTCTTCCCAGAGTCTTGCCTCCAGGACGACTGGACCGACGATTACGCCAAGTCTGAGGCCTTTGCGGCCGAGTATAGGGCTGTGACCGACCCTGACGACGGGCAGAAGTGGCCAAAGGGGCTGACTGAGGAAGATGGCAAGCTCTACCGGAATGGTAAGCTGCTAGTCCCAGAGTCCCGGGTGCTCGAGCTGTGTGAAGCTTGGCACCACCACATGCTGCACCCAGGGGTCAAGAAGCAAGCTCTTGACATGCAGCGTCGGTTCGAGATCGACCATATCGTTCTCTACACCGCCATCAAAAAGGTCAGGAAGGGTTGCTCGGTCTGTCAGGCCTGCAATCCCGACAACCGGAACGTCAAGGGGGAACCCCAATGGACCCCGGTTCCTGACCAGCCCATGGAGAGCGTGGCCATGGACGTCTTCTCCATGCCCGAAGTGCACATTGGCAAGGAGACCTTTGACTGTGTGGTTCTCTGTGTGGACCGCCACAGCGGCTACGTTGTAGCCGTTCCGGCACGCAAAAAGGGGTTGCTTGCCAAGGAAGTGGCAGTCATGATGATTCGTCATTGGCTGACCGTCTTTGACATCCCCCGCACCATTTGCAGTGACCGAGGGCCCCAGTTTACTGGTGGCTGGTTCAAGGCTATGTGTTCCCTCATGGGAATACGACATGCCAAGAGCGTTGCCTATCTCAGCCGGTCTAACGGCCGTGCTGAAGTGGCTGGACGGCAGCTGTTCGAGAAGCTGCGCAAGATCCACATCACCAATCCACGGCGGAACTGGTTCGAGGAGATGTGGCCTGCTCTGAAGGCCCATCATGACACCCCCACTCCGGGCGGTTTGTCCCCTCACCAGATTCTGTTTGGCAGGGACCCCCTGGGTAGGGGACTTCCCTTGTCTGGTGATGGCATGGCTATGGATGCCAAGGAGTTCTTCGCGCGGCAAGAGCAAACGGCGCGGGACATCCGCCAGCAGCTTGAGAAGGAGCATGCTGAGCGTCAGAAGTCCGCCCCGAGCTCGACAGCGCAGAAGCTCAGGGTGGGAGACCCGGTGTGGGTGATCAGACCCCGCCCCATGGGCACCCACCGCACCAAAACCTGGTTCACACCCGGCGAGGTGGTCCGCAGGATTGGTGAGGACACTTACCGCATCAAGGTGGGTCACGGACAGTTCCGGGAGCGCCACGAGAGTCAACTCCGTGTGCGGGAACCCGACCTCCGTGGCCGACATGTGTCCCTGGACTACGCCAAACATGAGGCCGATTCGGACGACGACTATGCTGAGCAGGACGACTATACTGTCGAGAAGATCCTGGCTCAGCGTCTGAAGGCCTCGGCACCCGGAGGTCTGGAGTTCAAGGTTCGTTGGCGAGGCTATGGGCCGTCCCACGACACCTGGGAACCCGTCTCCTCGTTTGTGCCGCGGGTCAATACTCCCTTCATGGAGTACATCCGCAAGCACAAGACCAAGATCCACGTTTCGGACTTGGCAGCACTCACCCGGGCGATTGCAGCCAGGGGTGCCTGATCAGCGCCCTGAGCTCTCCCCTGAGGTGTTATGAGCGCTTGTGAGGCCGACGAATCGTCCCTTACTTGCTTGCTCTCTCCCATCTTTCGGTGACAGAGTGGCCATATACCCCCCCCGCTGAATCCAGGGGAGGATGGCCCCTCTCTTCAATTCTATTCGTCACTCACCCCCCCTGCTGAATCCATGGGAAACCAGGTGGGGCGACTGACCTTCATTTTTCTGAGCTCTTGGGGCCTTGAAGCCCATACGACGTTGCGCAACGGATGCCGCTGTCGTCGGCATTGCGATTTTTGAGTGTGTGGTCTGGTTCCATGGCATTTGCGGAATCCAGACCAGTCGACGTGTGTCTCGAGACTATATATGCCTGAACTCAGGCGTTATCCTGTCCATCCTCCTGCATTTGCCTTATCCTGACCGTGGCGTGGTTTGGCGCTCTGTCCAGAGCGTGTTTACACGCCTATTTACCCAGATTATTGCTTGTTTTTCTGCCCTCCGGGATATGTGCAGCTGTATGTTAAGTGTCAGCAGACCATCGCTGAGGGATGGACTGTTTTTCACCACGAATCGGGATACAGAGGCGCCTTGAGTCGCCGTGTACATGTTCTTAGAGCCTGGTCCAGCCTGGACCAGTACTTGATTACAGATTCTACTGTTTGAGTGCCTGTGATACCGTGTTGCCCTATTCGCTGTGATGTGTGGAGATCCTGATGGCGCCAGGCGGTAAGCCCAGTTGCCTGACTACACTCCCAGCGGTCCGCCACTGTCAGTCCCAGTGTGAGCCTACCGATTCGCAGACGCACTGGCATTCGGATGGCGGCCTCCGGTGCTCCTGACCTCGGTCAGTCTGCCTGGGAAACTGGTGGTTTGAGGAGTCGACGCCTCCGCCCACACTGCATGAGGACTCCCTCATGTATGGCCTTCGTGGCAGTAGGGCGAGGGAAAAGACGGCCTTGATGCCCGATCCCTTCAGGAGGAGTTCCCTTACGATTTGGGGTTCGTAAGGAGTTCGACTATGGCACTCTGGACTCGCGTCGTATGGATATGGACATGGTGCGCCCGAGGAAGGACCCGTGGGGACTCTCCCCAGTCGGCGGGCCTTGGGAAGCTTGGGGTAGCCTGACGGATCTTTGTGGTCGCTCTCGACTTGTGGGGCCACCTCGGCCGTCGTGTGTCGCCTATGTTGGCCGTGTATGCCACTGCCACTGTGGTGGTGACCGTAGCAGCCGGCACCCGGTGCGCCTGGTATGGGTTAACGGGTCCTTTGGATGCCGAACAATCGCCGCCAGGACCCGGGACTTGATACTTGATACTATACATGTGCTACGAGCTGTTACAGCAGCATACCTATCCCACTGTGGGATACCTATCTTACTGTGACTTACTGAAGTGAGGATGTGACACCCCCCCCCCTTTCAGGAAGTGGTCCTGGGTACCCGCTGCCATGCTTGGGTGTTATCGAGCCCCCCCAGGGTTTGCTCTAAGGAGGGGGGTGAAGCGGTACCCAGAACCCCATGGCCAGGTTACGGCATACAACCGGTCTCCGGTCCACTAACCCCATGCACGGCGTGTTCCGTGCCGTGAAGCCCCGCATCGGCAACCGATGCACCGCCAGCGGAGATTTGTGTATCAGAATATCAGGAATCAACAGGGTTTTACTTTCATATTGTTTCCGTCAATTTTTACGCTTCCGTTCTGATATTCACTGTTTTGACTGCTGGCGGTTGGTTCGCGACTTTACCGTAACCGCCAGTTTAACTGTTTATAATGGAAATTTTAACGCTATCCGGGACGAAGGCTCCAAAGTCGCCAGGAACTGCATGGATGCTTCCGCAATTTTCATAATTAATACTCGCAACATTAATCCGAATTTTTCAGGATGTCGAAATCGGATTTTCGACTTCGACATCCCCGCACTTGATTTGACCTCTTTCGAGTGGACCTACGTGCTTCCGTATGCACGAATCAACTTCCCTTTTATCCTGCCCTCCATTTGTCTTAAAGATATGGGCAAAACAAAGTTGATTCGTGAGGCCACTTGTGAAGGTCATATCTCGTGTTGCTTGCGAGTATTGACGATAAGGAAACGTGGGATGTATTCACAATACTCCCGACGTAATTTAGGAAGCATTATATGCCTTGCGTTTCCACACGTGCGCGCTAGTGTAATGAATCATGGTCAAGAGGGTAGAGTTTGCGTTATAACTCTTTGGCCATGACATTGCGTGCGTTAAGATAACTTTCGAGTGTAGCGCGCAAGTGTTGGTGTTGCATAGGAACTCTCCTTGAGTTCCTATGAGCGATTGACACAAAGTTATGCCCTTGGAGGGGCATGACATATCGTGGTGGGAGCTACATTTTTGGGCAATATTTGGTATGTGCCATGTGTTGTGTTGCGTGCCCATTTGGCGGGTCCATTGCTCCAAGACAAGCCCGCCAATGGACCGCATATTGTGCAAGCCCCTTCTCCATACTCCCTACGGTCAATTGCAAGCCTAACCTTCGTGAAGGGAAGCTTGTGTGGTGATCCCGAAGCGATGCGTTGGGAGCAAGGTGTGTGTTTTACAATTTTCCATATTTACATGTGCCCACTTGGGAAGTAGCGCTCGTAACCTTTCAAGGCGCCCCAAGTGGAGCACATATGTGGGATCGAAGGTCATTGGTGTCAAGTCATTGTGTTTAGAAGGATTAGTTGATTGCACGATCCAAGCCAAAGATATTATAATATAATTATGCGCCTTTCAAGGCACTTTGGTTTGTCTTTGTGCCAATTTTGCCATTTTTGGCCCGTCATGATGTCAAGTGGCGACCGTGTATTTCAACGTTGCGCTCAATTGACATCATGACCCAAGTATGATATGAGGGTACATACTTCGGTGCCCAACATATCTTGGACCCGGCGAATAACTCCTCTTGAGCTTGGCATACCGTGGCCGCCATGTTGGCGATTTGGGACTATCCCAAATCATGGGCTCACTTGGCGACCCTGCCATTCCCAATACCGGAGGAGTTGGGCGACGCCCAAAAGATATGTTGGACAAATATGACTTGATACCAATCCTATGGCACACTCCGGTCCGAGTCGGGCATGTGCCTCATTTGCCCTAACCATGAGTGTGCGCATTTTTGGCCATTTTGAGCATTTTTCCACTTTTGCTGCCCGCCGTGCCCCATGTTCTAACCTTCGTGCACGCCGGACGCATGGACCAATGGACCATATATGACATGGGTGTTATGGGTAATGGTCCCCATGGTCCACACACTACGTGGGCGAAGCGGAGCCGCCTTCGTTAAGGCGCTAGGCCAAATTGAGTATGGGCAATTTTGCCATTTTTGCATTTGTGGACCCAATTGGGATCGTCACCACGCCGAGTGGCATGGAGATCTTTGAGAGCCAAGGGCATGGGAGTCTCCGTTGGACTCCCGGTGGATCACGTATGGAATGGCGGATCCGATCTCCAGACCGGCGTGGAGATATACTATTGGGAGCACACCGAATTTTGGCTCATTTCGGGCAGCCAAAATGACCCAATTTTGGGACCCCAATTTCCCCCTTCCGTGTGGTCGATTGGCGGCCCCATTTCTCTAAGCCCATAGGGAGCCCGGACCTAAATCCAAGTTGTACACTCAGATATAAGTCCTAGGTCCTGCCTCCTACCCTGTGAGCCATTGGCCTCACCTTGGCCGAGCGAGCCGCGCGTGGGAATGACGCCAATTTTGGTGATTTTGGCATCATGACCCCACATGACTCATCCGTGTTGCCCTGATGCCGGGACCTCAAAGGGAACCAGGTTGGGTGAGGGCTCCAGGGAGTTCGTACTCGAAGGGCATAGGGTCAGTTGCCTCGTCCCTACCTCTGGCTGGTCCGGACGAGGGGTCAATTTTGGGGATTTTTGAGTTAATTTCAGTTTGGGCTGAAACAGCCCATTTTCAGCTACCAACTCCTGGGTGATAATGGCGGGGCCATATCTCTGGCTCAGAGAGGAGTTGGGACCTGCCGTTAAGGGAGCATAGGGAGCCACTGTCGGTTGGCCTTGGAGCCCATTGGTTCCCAGGAACTCGCCTGTGGCTGTGCGGGACACCTCTCCCATTGGCAGGGTTTCAGGGTCCGGACTGAGCAGGGCATGGGTTGTGTTGGAGCCCCCGCCCCTACCAGCCACTGAGAGGGTCGGACCTGGGATTGGGATATGAGTTGGGACTGAGTGTCTATTGTCCCTTGATGCCCTTACCCCAGTCCAGTCTTAACCCCATGTGTACATATCCTGATGTGTTGTTGTACATACTTTTGTTCCCTCTTTGCAGAGTGGCAAGGATTCTGAAACGCTTTGTCACATGACACAGGCGTATTGATGCCCTTGTGAGCGTAGTGCCTTGCCTGCCTGCTCACCTGTGCGTGTCACCGCAGCGTCCCGTGGCCGGCCCCCCACGGGAACGCGTCACAAGCTTTGAGGGGATGGGGCAAAAAATAAACAAATGAATTTTTAGCACCTAGACTTTTGCAGCACAAACTCAGCCCGTGTTGTTTGTTGAGACCTATCTCCTGCATTTTTAATTTCTGCACATCAAAACACAAAATTTTCCAAATTCATTGTTGGCTGAAGCGATGATATGTTGGAAGAACCATAGTTACATTCTGTCTATGATCCACACGCACGCAGTGTACAAACAGCCGAAACTCCTAACCATCCTCAACCACCAAGTGAGATGGGCCACAATGAAGCACACATCTGGGTCAAGGAGAAAGAGGTATGGTCCATCCCAATTATGCATGCGACAAAATCCATCAATGGCAAAAACTTGTCTCACAGTGCAGTGTTTGGGGATGTTTGACCCCCCCCCCTACATCTACAGCCATATACAAGGGGGGGGGGGGGATGCGGTCGCCGGGATTGGCAAAAAAAGCGGAAAAAATGCGGAAAATGCGGCAAAAAATGCGATAGAGAATGCCGTTTTGTGAGAATGGTGTATGCCCCTCGAAACCCCTATGTTTCGTCTCGTCTTGCACGATCGGGCGCTCAAAGCATAGACGGTTTGATGGAACAACTTAGTGCAGTAATTCGACTCAAGAATATCACAGACTAGGCTCAAAACCCCTAGGGGCTGAAGCTGCAGCTGCTTGGCCAGGCCACACTGCTAAATCTCTGCGCCGTGCGCGCGCCGCGTCAGGTGCTCCCCCATTGACCCAAACCGCCGGGCTCCCCGGGGGGGGGGGGGGTACCCCAACATACATACCTCAAAATGATCCCCATGACGCGCTGATCATTTTGCATACACACAACAGGGGGAAAATTCTTTCAAAAGAATTTTGCCCATCAACTCAGGCTCCCATCAGCCAAGGTCCGACCCGGAGGTCGGGTCAGGGTCAAAATCCTTTTTTTGTGTTTTTCATCCATTTTTCAATTCTCCACAAAATTCTGAGTATTTTGAGTATAGACACATAGGGTCAAACAAAAAAATTTTCCCCTGCCGTCTAAAAAGGTCCTCAAGGTCCTAAAACAAAATCTCCGGCGCCTCTTGCGCCCGCAAAACCCGTTGTTCCTCACAACTAACTGACTACAAGACAATGCCACTCGAATGTTATCTCTTGAACATTACATGAAGGGACCTGCCAGGAAAATGCAGAAAAAAATGCGGAAAATGCGGAAAATGCGGACCGCATCCCCCCCCCCCCCCTGCATATATATGTGGGCATTTTCCGGAGGATGAGGATGGATTTCTGCCGCAAAGCTGGGGTCTCTCCTCGGACCGGTTTGGGCCTTATGAGTGGAGAGCCCCCGCCCCCCCCCACCCATTGTGGACATGGGAAATTGGACCATTTGGGTTTGAGAGCTGGACGAAGAGGGGGGGGGGGGTGTTTGGGATTTCAGGCTGACCAGGTCAGTGGGGAAAGCACTTCAAAGATACCTTCTTGGCCAAATCTCCGCCGGGGGTGGGGTCCAAGAGCTGAAATTCTATTGCCTTCGGCAGTGCACCTCGAAGAGAGGTTGACAGTCAGCCAATCAGTCCCTGAGCCAGCAAGCAGGCAGTCAGACAGATACACACAGTTTGGGTTTTTTGTCAGTGCCAGATGCGGCCCCAAGCAGCACAATCCAAGTAGTGGCCGAGTGGTAACGCAGCCGGCCGGCATCCGTGTGGTCGGCGGTTCGAATCCCCGTCTGCCCACTTTGGCGCCGCCGTCGGCGGCGGCGCTAAAAGTCAGCAGAGCAGGATTCGAACCGACGCCTGCACATCTGGTATCGGCTGCGCTACCATTGGACCGCTGGCCCTGTTACCAGCACCGTGCGTCCCCACTGCTTGTAGCCTATTAAGCAAAAACTTTTGACCCCCCCCCCACCCACCCCCCCACCCACCCCCCCCCCACCCCCCCTCAAAAAAGTGATATCCAGTTTTAGGGGGTAGAGGCCTCAAAATCAAAAAATCCATTGGGGGATGCTCTTATTGGGCAAAATAATGATTTTACAAGGGGTTGGACATCCAATATCATGCCTTGGGGTATGCTACGCGAATGACCCCAAAAAAGGGGGGTATATGACGCCCGCGCCTGCGCTTGATCTAACAACCTCTCTTCGAGGTGACTTTAGGGATCAGCAGCCGGAATGCCCCTCAGGCCGTGTGCAGACCCGCATGCTTCCAGTGGTCCCTGTGGGCAGCCGGCGGCGGGGCCAAGGCCATTGCTACGAGATGGGCAGTGCAAGACAGCTGGCAGCCGTGGTAATGGGTGGCTACGCTAAGGGGGGGTCATGGGGGCACATACCCCCCCACAGCACATGTCACTGAGTTGCACATGTTGTCAAGGCCATGGAACGTGGGCATCCCCCAAAGTTATCTCCTGGGGCCCAGTGGTCATGGGAAAGTGCTGCAGAGGCGCGCCTTTCCAACCTCCGCTCCCCCATCCCCCACCACCGTGTCCCAGCTCTGCCCCCCACCCCCCCCCCGAAAAAAACTATTCCTTTGGGGTGCAGCTTCGTGTCTTGGACACAAGCCCGACATCAGGAACATCAACATGTCTTGAACGGGACATCTGTTGGTCAGGCTGCTTCATCGTGAACCCAGGGAACCAACCACCAATGCACTCCAGTCTAAGAGGGTACGTTTGCCCAGCGCGTGCCCGGCAGTATCACAATGCTGTACCCCTAAACAGTAGGCCCCATCATGGTCACCCACCTCAAAATCAAACAATCCCCCTCTTGTGCGTGACGGACCACTCAAGTGGCCGCACCGAAGAGTGGGGGTCTGTGACCCCAACTCGAGGGGCCACACCAAAGCGTGGGAAAACTTTGCCCGGCACGTGCCCAGCGCGCTGATGTACTCTCTGAGGTGTACATCCAGCCCGTTGGCAAGCCTTCCTAAAACATGCCTTCTGATGGCTACACTGAAACTGGTATTCTGGAAGGGGGGAAATGACACAACCCGTACGGTCCGTGTTGCTGGCCCATCAGAAGGAAACTGGTCATTGGTCCGGGCATCTCACCCTCAATGGACTCTGCATCGCTGTTGAAGGGGATGGCTGGGTTGGGAACGTCGTGTGGACAAGGCGTGGGTGTAACACAGGCCATCCCGGAAGGCATAGCCTGTCCTGATGGGGCGGGGCGGGGGTAAGGCCTGTTTGCTACGCAGGTGGCTCGCTCTTCCCTATTTGATTGGGCGACGGCCAGGGATTGCAGTGACGCGGTCAGGCTCCGTCAAACATCACCGCCTCCACATTTCGCGATGGTCCAGTCAGCACGTCCTGGCACACCCACGTTCGTGCGGCCGTCATCCCGAAAGGCCGTGGTCACCGATGGAGCAAGGCCCACTCGGATGCTGCTCCTCATCGCACAAAACATGGCTCGTGCGTCCACTGCGGCGCGCAGTCCGCGCCCGGGGCCCCCGTCCGTGTGCGGACAGTGCCGGGTGCTCCCCCATACAGAGGCACATGCCCAGGACTGGCACGGACGGCCACCCTCCAACAGGCCCCTCCTGCACCCTCCCCGTCGCACACAGGCTTCACCCACAGAGGGGCGGCGAAAGGGAAGAGACGGCCCATGGACAAAGCAGGCCCTCCCCCAGACGCCCTTGTGCAGCTGACCCCCATAGTGAACAGCCCCTCAGAGGCTTCCAGATTACCCCCCCCCCCCATGTCCATCCCCGCACCCCCCCGGGGGGGGGGGGGGCGGGGGGGGACGGACACCACACAACAGTAACCTGAACTCTGGCATACCCAACTAAAATTCTATTGCCTATTGGCAAGACACCTCGAAGAGGGAGGGAGCACAGTCAGTCAAATAGTTAGGTAGTCACGAAGTCATTCGGAAGCCTTGTACCGTTTACCCCTTTTTGCTGATAATTGTGGCAATCAAATCCTGAGAAGCAAACATCCGAAGAAGAACAGGACCCCGGCACACGAGGAAGCCCCATCTTGATCCAAAAAGACGGCACAAAGAGCCGCATAAAGATCTCAACAAATCACGGGTTTGCAAGTTCAAGGACCCCCCCCCCCGAACAAGTTTGGCAGGCACAAGCAGCGCTCAGTCCGCGGTAACCGGGCGGACGGGCCCCCACAGCCCATCCGGTGCGGGCGCGGGGCAGGAATGGGTCGGCAACCCTCAACGTCCCGGTGGGTCTCCCCCGCCGCAGTCCCGCACTCCCCTCCAGAGGCTCAAGCGAAGGACTGGGCCAGGGATGCCGCACCACAACACCGCCGCCGCGTGCTCCGCGGCCCCTGCGCAGGCCCGCAGGCCCCGCCGGGCGGCGGGCGTGGGCACGGCCCCGAGCAGCGGCTGCCGGGGCGGACAAAGGCGCCCCGAATAGCCCCCCCACCCCCTGCCAGGCCCGGGGCCCCAAGGGGCCGCAGGGCCGGCACTTTGATGGCGAGGGGCGTCGTGTCGTCGCGCGGGCGCCCCTCCACTCGTAGATCCTTCCACAACACTTCAGGGGCCGGGTCGCCGCCGCCCCTCGGCCCTATGCACGGGGACGCTCTGTATCGTGGACAGCAGACCCCCACCCCCAGAGGCATGCATTTGGAAGGGGTGGGGGGTACCCCCCCTCCCCCTCCAGGGCGCCCAGCCTATGCCCAGGCACTGTCCCCCTGGCGCCAAGTGCCAGCTTCAATGGCATTTGGAACCGACAGTAACCGCCCCCAACCGCTTTGGCAACCCCCTCCAACTGCCTGTCTGACCGCCCCTGGGGCCGCCTCCGAGGCCCCTTCCCTTCTACCGCATCCCTGCCCCCCCCCCCCCATGCGGTCAGTACCAGTAGGGGTGATAGCCCTTGGAGAACCGCCGTGGGCGGGGGCGCCACGAGCCGTACCCTTTGCCGGCGCCGCGGGGCCGCCGCGCCGGGGCCCGCCCCTTCCCCATGAACGGCACGTTCACGCGCTTGCGCGAGACCTTCAGCTGCCGGCCCCGGAACAGCGACTCGCTCAGCGCGAGCGCCTTGACCACCGCCTCCTCCGTCTGGAACTGCACGTACGCGTAGCCCATGGGCTGGCCCGTCCACTTGTTGGTCAGGATGGTCACCCGCTCCACGATCCCGCAGGAGGCAAAGTGCTTCTGGAGCTCGTAGGAGCTCGACCCGTAGTCCACGTTCCCCACGTAGACGGACAGCGCGTCGATGTTCTCGTCGGCGGCGGCCTCGTTGGCGATCTTCTCGATCTCCTCGTCGATCCGGGCCAGCTCTTGATTCATGGTCTCCATGTCGGGCTCCTGCTGTTGCAGGGCTTCGGACTCGGCCGTCTCCTGCTCCGCCGTGGCGATCGCGCTCTCCAGCTGTTCGATTTGCTTCTGCATTTCTTGTGCCGACAGCTCGAGGTCGTCTCCCCCGAACTCCCCGAGTTCCGCTAAATCAGCCATCGCAAAGCCTTTGAGGGTGGGTGGGTGGCAGTGAAACGCGATGCAACTCTAAACCGACAAGTTCAACCGGACAAACCGCGTTGGCCGGACAGGGCCTGAGGGGGAGTATCCGCACCACGCGCGCACCGCGTCAGGCATTTGAACAACTTCTCCAGGAGATGGTCTACCGGGAGAGGAGTTGTAGATGGCACCTGGTGGGCTCTGAGGCGTGACCATTCCCCCTGATTGGCTCTGGATGAAAGGGCCTACGGAACAACCCCAGTACCCGCACTGCGCACACACCGCGGCAGGTACTCCCCCTGAAGGTGACACAAACCGTAAGCGGAGAACGGCACTTGCAGTTGTGCACGTTCTCGGATCTCTACTTTTGTAACTGTCTTGTGTGAGGACCTGTTTGGTGGAGTCCATCCAGTCAGCGGGTCCTGGGGAATGCCGCGCGGTTGGAAAAAGCAAGCCCGAAAGAAGGCTTCCACCCTGCCCCAACGGTCAGGCCCGCCTATGCACTTGTCAATTGCTGCCCTCACCCGAGCGCAAGCAGTTCTTTGGCTAGCGGTAGGGTAGGGTTCTGCCTGTTGGTGCTCAATGGGGCAACAGTGCAACTCTTGGCGTCTCCACCAGGAATCCTTGTTCATGCTCACCTGTGGACCGGATGTACATAACAGCCATGCCAGTGATAGCAACGTCAGCCATTGCTGAAAATCACATCAAAACAACCAGCATTGGGTTGTACTTGCAAGCAGAATGTTGGTATGAGCAGGAGGCACTACCACAATCCTGATCCAGCCCCCCTTTCCCGCTACAATCGGAGCACAACCGCGTCACGTTACATTGCTGACCATAAAAACCGCAGTCAGAAAAATCCAGGAAAACGACGGCCAGACGCGGTCGCTGTGCTTGCACACGGTGGGTGGGCCGCAATTGGTCAGGTGTGGACCCGCCACTATCGCTCCAGCCGCGCCTGCCCCACGGCCTTCATTGCTCTCTCAGTTCATTGCTTGTGTTTGTGGCCATTGGCCCACTTTGCAGTCCATTCGTGTCCTTCTCCCTTCCTCCATGGCTGGGGTTCGGGGCTTTACAAGGTTGGGGGGGGGGGGCACCTGTCCCCCCATCAAGCCATCAGCATGCCTCATTTGAATGCTCCTTGCCCCCAGTAGGCCCAACACCAAGCCCATTTGGACCCCCCATCCCCCCGAGCCAGCCCCCGGAGCTCTGTGGCTAGGTGCAGTGGGCTAGCAGTGGGACCAGCATTAATGGCCACACCCACCCACTCGCCAACATGGTGCACTCGGTCACCAGAAGATGCCAGCCCACCCCCGCCCAAGGCCGGATGCCACAGCATGACTCGTGTCACCTTCTGAACGCCGCTCTCCCCATCCGTGTCGACCCCCCACCACCTCCTGCAGGATGATACCAGCCCCTCTAGGACCCCACTGCAGTGGGCGTTCGGCTCAGTATCCCTCTTTCCCAACCACAGGCAACACACCATGGCGAAAATTCAAAAACCACTGGGTAAATGAAACAGGCAAAAACAGATCCAAACTACCAAGACAGTGTTGCTTTGGAAAGAGGGATTAATCTATCCGAACTACAGTTCTCCTGCCGAACTATAAGTCCAATTGTGCATCTACCCCCCCCCCTTGCAATCTCCCCCCTTTTGTCAGGCCGGTTCCGGGGGGGGGGGGGGGGGGACAGTTGTGAAGTGACGGTTCACCCCTTCGGGGGAGGAATTGCACCACAAAACTGTACCAAAGTATCCTTGGTGCCTTTGGCGCCCATTATTTTCTATGCTTTTTGGGCCAAGTGATGGTCCCCCCCAAGGGGGGGGGATTGCAAGGGGGGGGAGATTGCAAGTGTCTGGGGTGTGTCCCCCCTTGTCCAGCCCCCCCCCCCCCGGGGCAACGGTCCCCCCGCACCCTGGGGGGGACGGTCACCAAGTGAGGCCCCCCCCAATGGGGGGGGGGGGGGGGCGTACACCACTCCCGGGCTGCCAATTCTCGTATAACCCAACTAAAAATTTTCTTCGGCACCTGTGATTTCCTATTGATTTCTTATTGTTCATGGGCCAAGTGACGGTCCCCCCCCTTGGGGGGGGGGGGCTAGACAAGGGGGGGGGGGGGGCTGGACATGGGGGGGTGAGGGTAAATGTCTAGCAAGTCAGCTAGCAGACGGTTGTCTTTGGGGGCAGCATTGAGTACCACAACGCCGTCCAATTCCAGCTCTTATTGGTGGTCTAGCGATGCCACCATGGGTTATACCCTCCCTTGCCCTTTGGATACCGCAGCCCACCCATTGACGCACGTCAACCCACAAAGGAACGCGCTGGCAGACTGTTGGTGTCCGACCCAGGTCTGAAGCAAGGCGGCATGCCAGCACACGGGGTGGGCTAGGACCTGCGCCGGTTTGTAAGTGTAATGGATGCAGGGGCATTGGTGTTTATTGACTGGGTGCAGTGGTAAGCATTGGTGCAGGTGCTGCTTGATGCCCGGTAAGGGGCGTGCTGACCAAGTGGTTTTTTGATGGCCTGATGGTTTACGTGCAAACTCCGTTTGGGCTCGCCCCCTGTTCCTACATGAAGCAAGGCGGGATACAGGGCGACAGCATGGGGGCAGGAGGGTACCCGATTCCACGCATCCTGAGGTCGTGGGCCCTCTTGGACTGTGTCACAGGCCCCCTACACCCCTGCCTGCCAGAGGCGCAAGTCCCTAAAGTTATCTTCTCCGATGATGGGTGCCAGATGGCACTGTCCCCAGAGGAGATGGTGCATAATCTGGCTGAGTCCTACAGACTTGCTGCGCTGTCAGAGGGATAGTGAATGCGTCTAAGCTCAAGATGTACCAAATCTGCTTTACTCAGAGCAAACTTCATGGGAGGGGATCCATTTCGTGTGCCCTTGGCAATTGGACTACCAGCCCCAGGGGCTCAAAAATGTAGGCATCCCCTACGTCATGGGCGAGTCACTCAAGTCCCATGTCAGTGCAGTGGCCGAACTTCTTGTTCATGTGCTGGCCAGGGTTCGGCGTACTAAGCCTTCTTGCATCTTGGCCCTGAGGGTGACGTTATTGTATGCCGTGTCCTCCGTGGATTTCTGTCTCACTCTCATGCCCCTGTCTGTGTGTGCAGCGAGCTGGCTCCGCTGCACACACAGGTTCAGCAAGTGGCCCGCAGCTCCCTACACCTCCTCATGGTTTCCGGCTAAGTACCTGTTGGTCCCCCTCCACCTAGGGGGCCTAGGATACCCCTGCGTGGAGCTGCACCTACGTCTGCAGCGAATCCTCCTCACGCTTAAAGCTGCCTGCAGCTGTAGTGTGTATACGAAGGAATTAGTACGCGTCTGCCGCATCATACAATTTGGGAAAACCTTCTAGGGTCCGACCCGCAGGTCCTGCTCAGGGAGTGTGAGGCTCTTGGTCCGTGGCTATGTGCGACCCCATGCACGGACCTTCGTGATGCTGATATTCAAGATCATTGGCTGCGCCGTGACTTGCAGCCACCCGTCACTTTTGTTCCCGACAGTGCTTCGTTGCAACACGGCATAGGTTTTGCGGCCGTCCTCCTTGATTCATTTGGCATGGCTGCGCACTTCTGGTGCCATGTGACGGTGTCGGACCCCACGTCTGGCGTTGCAAAGTGGTTGGGCCGTGCGTTGTCGGTGGTTGTGCGGCACAGGCTAGGTGTAGTATCAGCGCCGCCCCTCGGCGACAACCTGTCTGCTGCAGTCAATGAGGGCCTCCAAAAGCCCACCCCTTTCCACTGCGTGAATGCCTTGATACGGCATGTGGTGAGACTCCTCTTCACTGCGGCCCACATTGAATGGTATGTGCCTTCCCAGCAAACCAGGGGGTGGCAACCAGGGGGTGCCGTAATGAAGTGTCCAATATGCCGTACAATGGCGGTTGGTGGGTAACCGATGGCGGTTGGTGGGTAACCGATGGCGGTTGGTGGGTAACCGATGGCGGTTGGTGGGTAACCGATGGCGGTTGGTGGGTAACCGATGGCGGTTGGTGGGTAACCGATGGCGGTTGGTGGGTAACCGATGGCGGTTGGTGGGTAACCGATGGTGGTTGGTGGGTAACCGATGGCGGCCCACATTGAATGGTATGTGCCTTCCCAGCAAACCACGGGGTGGCAACCAGGGGGTGCCGTAATGAAGTGTCCAATATGCCCTACAATGGCGGTTGGTGGGTAACCGATGGCGGTTGGTGGGTAACCGATGGCGGTTGGTGGGTAACCGATGGTGGTTGGTGGGTAACCGATGGCGGTTGGAGGGTAACCGCTGGGGGTAACATGGGGACATAAAAAAGACCAAAAAAGCGAAGCTAAAGTTGTTGCATGTAGTATGGTTTGAACTCAGGACCCTTGGAACTAGAACCTAGTACAACTACCAACTAGGCTGTGTCAGGATCTGGTGACAGCTGCCCATCAGAGAGTGCATGCCATAGTAAAAAAAGGGGGGGGGGGATGAGTGTCCTTATGGCACCCCCTGGTGGCAACACTTAATTGCTCAAGCGCAAGCCACAGCCCATGAGTTGGCGTCAGTACCCCCCATGGGCCCCTGCTTGTGGCAGTGCCTTTCTTACAAGCCCCGTGGCCCTACTCTATGCCTTTGCAGCATGGGGCGTTGTGCATCAACCCACAATCGGTCCTGCAGTTTGTTTACGATGCCTTTGTGTTCCCCCCCTCCATGTCCCGACCCATATGCCTTCCACAGTTCCGATGTAGCTCATGGGGCCAACACCTCACTGAGCTTCAACTCTCCAATGATGAGATCAGAGTGTGCATGTGGATTAGGTCCTACCGACATATCCGGCACTACCCCACCCTAGGCCCCACTGCCCCTTCTGCGAACAGCCGGTCGGCGACTAGAATGCTTAGATTGAGGTGGAATGCCTGCACGTCTGGGTAGCGGTGGCCTCGGCGTTCCAATCCCTCTTGGCTGAATTGGTCGTTATGGGGTGGTCAGTAGTGCACGAGCATGTGCTTGCCGCACATGTGGCGAAGGGATCTGAGCATCGCCCTGTACGAGTGGTGGCGGATGAGGCGCCGCGGGCTAAACGCGGGGTCCTGTGGGTCACCATGTCTGGTCTGCTGAGTGTCTCTCTGACGTTGGCTGAAGATGATACTCCAGTCCCCCTCGCCCCCCTTGCTCTAGCCTACATTCGGGCGCGGCACTCGGCAGTGTTCACCAAGGATGTGGGGCTGTTGTTGGAGGCGCGGCAGGCCCATGGCCGTGACTGGCACTCTGGTCTATCATGGAGTGAACGGGCTTTCTTGACCTACCTATCCGCATGCACAGGGGCGGGGTCCCCTCAACCTAGCATCCGCCTTCCCCCATGGGCAGACCGAAGTACGGGTGCCAAGAGAGTGGTGTGGCCCCCTGAGGGCGTCTTGGCGCCCCATGATGATGTCATTGTTCTGTCCTCAGCCCGATGTGCTAGCGTGATGGACAGTGCTTTCCGCATTGGGCGGCTCTGGACCCTTCAATGGATGGACCCGGTGGGTTATGAGGGCTTCGTTCCTCTTCGCCAACAATTGCAATGTTTGTAATGCATCACAATCTTCACTGCCGCTTTTGTGCCTGGAGCCAGGTTAGGGTTTCACCTGTGACGTGTCAATCTAGGGAGAGCGCATCTCGACGGTCTGAGGTGAGACCCACTAGTTAGCAACACGCCGGGGCCTGTAAGCGGGGCTAGTGTCTTGGAGCGTCCGCTCAACAGCCTGTGAGGGGCTTTGCTTGGCCCGGGCATCCCACTCTCTCGCGCCATGCATGGTGCACTCGCCCCCTCTCACCTGGGGCCCCATTCCTCGGAGTGTGTGAGTGTATGACGGCTAGACGTTCTGCCGATGGACGCCCACGGGTGGACCAGTGGACGATGGCTCTAGCGCTCCATGACATGACATAACATGAGGCCCAGTAAGAGCAGGGGGGAATAGTTGCTTGGCGCGCGCTTGGGGCACTACCTTTGTATTAAGTATCCTAGCTCTAGCCCCAAGTTTGTCCTCACCCAAGGAAGTCCCCCAAGTAGACTGCACTGGACTGCAAACCTTCCCCGCAAAGCACATTGCAGAAGCCGGAATATGAGAATTGAACAACACAAAATGTCACGGGCGGATTGGCTACATAACCCCTGCCTTCTCGGAGGTCACCAATAGAAGGGGACAAATTCAGAAGGCCTTACATCACCCTTGAGTTCTTGGGGGCAGATAGTTTGGTGAGGGGGGGGGGGGGGGCAGAAACAGGCACGGGTGGGGAATGGTCTGAAAAAAGATGCCCGGCGCGCTGATTCCCCCCATGGGTGGGTGGCCGGGACTGATCGGACGCATACATTGTTCTTGTCTGTGCCACTGTTCCAGTCTTGGTTATGGTCTTACAGGCTGAAGATGTCCCCCAGGACAAACCAAATGGGCGGGTTGCTGTTTGATGCACGCACCCTTTGGCCCCACAGATTGTTGACAGCGCATTACAACACATTACAACACATGGCGCGCTGTGCTGCAGGAGACAGACATTTTCCCCGGGACGAGGTTTTCGGATCGAAGGTTCCATTTAGAGGGTGTTGTCGCACGGTGCGCGCGCGGTGCAGCAAGAGTGCACACGAAACATTACTGAAACATTATGTGTACACGCCAAATGCGCAAAGAGAAACTATTTCCAGTCACTGAAAAAAGTTCAAAAAAACCAGGTTTGAAAGGGGTTCTATGGTGAGGGGGGGGGGTTTTCAGGAATGAAAATTAAAGCAAGGCCCAGGGGGCACCTTTCTGATGTTTCTGGAGAGTTACCCCGGTGAAGAGGCCCACTGCAAACCACTTTGGCGGATGTCCCCAAATGCTTGTGGATGGTCGCCAGAGGCCTTTGGATGATACATGGTGTTTCTTTCTGCCTTGCACGGGGATTTCCTGGTGGGTTTTTGCAGTTCCTTGGAAGCGGCGAAAAAACAGTGCCCATGAAAACACATATATCGAAACTTTGCATGGTACACACACAGTGCGTGCAGCTCCCTCTGAGCCCCTGCACCACAGCCATCAATCCAAGTGGTTGGAAGGCAAAGCGTGGGGTTCTCTGGCCCAAAGGCACCCTTGCCCCCTCCAGCCTCAGCCACCAGCACTAGCACTCAAGACGTGGGTCTTGGGGTCCACGCGTGTCGCTCTCCCAAAGATTTCCGTTGCCTCGAAGACTAACCCAGTTTGGAGAAAGGTCAAAGGCAAGGGTCAGAGGGCGATCAAGATAGGCCCCAGCTCAGCAGCAGCTCGGCGCCGGAGCTGCGCAGCCGTGGGACTTTAGCAGGTGTGGGGCCGGGGGGGGGGGGTTTGGTTTGGTTTGGTTTGGTTTGGTTTGGTTTGGAGAGCACCCGGCCCGTGGCCCCACCGTCTCATGGTGTCTGAAGGCCTAAGGCATGGGAATGCAAAGAAGTTAGTGCCCCCTGGAGCTACCTCTCTCCCAGTTACCAGCGATGGGAATCGTCCCAAGCTGCAATTCGCGCCACCGAGGATTCGGTACACTCTGGGAATCGAACCAACGACCTCTCGCTCACCGATCCACTGTCCGACCGCTGGACCAACCATTCCGTCGGGGGGGCGGGGGGGGGGGATGGAGCACGGTCCCACTGCCACCGCGTTGTGGGGCCGGTTGCCCCCCCCCCCCCCCCCCTTGTCCATCATGGCGGCAGGGCTGTCATCACCCCAGGGCTCCCCTACCGCACGTCGCAAACCTGATTCTTCTCCGACGGGGGAGTCAGCGTAGTGCTGCTTGTGGACCAGAGCACACGGGTAGAGCGGCATTTCAGGGCACGTAGGTCATCAGGGGGGGGGAAGGATTAAGGCCGAGGGTTAGAGACAAATGGTTTGCTTTGCTTGTCCCAAGCCAAGCCACGGGGGGGGGGACCGGGGGGAGGGTTGGGACGGTTGGGGCGGTTGGGACGGTTGGGACGCTTGGGACAGGTGGCACGGGACCTGTGGTTTTACCAGGCGAGAGTGGGACGGTTGTCCTGCTGTTCAGAAGTGCTGCTTCTGCCACGGTGTCCCTCAACAAGGGCCGGGGGGTGGGCAGGTCAGCCTGAAGTACGGGGGGTGTCCCTGGGCTGGCGTGTGCGGACGGCAAAGGGGGGGGGGGCAGCGCGGCGCAGGGCAGCAACACGCCCCATCCGCTTGGGATGGGCCGAGGATGGGGGGGGGGGGCTTTCCCGACCCCCGGCCGGTCCGGGACAGCCCTGCGGACTGCGGGGGAGGGGCGGCTGCACGGCACGAGGGAAGGGACCGGGCGGGTCCCCCGCACGGGCCTCCTCCGCTGCGTATGCGCTGGGGAGGGCCGGGCAGCGCCGCGGAGGGGGAGGTCGGCCGGTTCAAAGAAGACCCCCCCCCGCAGATTTGATTTGATTTGATTTGAGGGCCGATCTTGAGGCTCACAGGCCGCCTGGGGGGCGCTCGATGGCTGCCCCGACGACTCTGCATATCGGCCGGCCATGCATGCAATGCACACCCAGCCGCGTCCGCGGGCCGGGGGGGGCAGGCCTGTCGCCGTGCCGCGGGTTGGGTGAGGAGGTGGGAGGGGGGAGGGACACGCGCATCCTGCCGGGGGGGGGGGGGGGGGGCAGGCAGGTGGGGGGAGGGGGGGGGGAGCTCAGGAGACCCTGAGTTAGAGGCGCGGAAGGCACCCAAAAAATTATTGGGCCTAAACTGACTTGAGCTGAAGGCGCCAGAGAAAATTTTTTCATTGGCCGAAGACCCAGAGAAAAAACTGCCCAATCACTTAAGAGGGGGGGGGGGGGCTGGGGGGACGAGGGGGGGGGGGGTGTCAGACCCCCCCCCCACCCCAGGAGATGCTGAGTTCTAAAGCAAAACCCCCACCCCCCTGCCCTCACGCCGGCAGAACCCCCCAAACGCTGCCACATACTCCGTGGGTCCCCCTGCACCACCAAAGGGGGGGGGGGCACTGGACCCACCCGCAGAGGACCGCGCCGGAAAAGCGGTGAAATGGACACGCCTCAGGGGCGCCAAGCAGGCCTAGGCCTGGACGTCTTTCCGTCCGGCGGCGGAGGGGGGGGGCACTGTGCAGCGTTGGCCGGGGGGGGGGGCTGCCGCCCTCACGGGCGCATCCGCCTCACCGCCGGACCGGGGCAATGCCCCACGGCGGAACTGTACTGAAATTGGCAAATGTGACGACAAATCCATGTCTTATGTGGCCACACTACATTTCGTACATAATTAAATTATGTACACAATAAATACGGTCCCTACGACAAACCCATGCCTTATGTGGCCACACTACATTTCGTACATTGCTCTTCCTCAGCTTGCTTTGTTTGCAAAGCGATCGCCCTTTGCTCTGCTGGCGTTGGATCCATGATTTGATCCATTGGAACAGGGGCCAATTCGTACGTGAACGGCATGTACGTATGATTGGCTGTGGATGAAGTCGCCATGATTTGAACCTTAGAAACGGTTGAGAGCTTGCGATGCAATGCACAAAAAGTGCGTGTCCCTCATCCCTTTTTGTCGCTTTTGATGTACAAAATTATTACGGTCCCTACGGCTACTGTAGCTTGGACAAGGGCGTAGCTTATACAAGGGGGGGGGGGGTACGAGCGCAATTGTCACCAAACGATGCAAATATCCCGATGGGTCATCAGGGGCCCCCACGACAAGCCGACCGATGTGGCATATTGGGAGTTAAAACGGCGCTTCCGCAGCTTTGACACGAGCCATGGCCCGGGGCAATGCCCCCGGGGGACGTAGGGCATCCAAACGTTCAGACGCGCACCCACACACGGCCCCGGGCCCCACGACGGAGGCGCGCCGGTGTGGCGGTGGCGGGGGGTAATTTTCCAAATGCAATGTAAAGAGGCAACAACAACCGTTGTACCCCTTCACGTAGCACGGACATCAATGATGACCGAACAATAGTGTGTGCAACAAAAGTATGAAACAAGACAATATGACTGATGCCCATGCCGAAACGACACATGGAACAACACCTCAGCACCTTTCTCAGTGTTGGCCCTGAAGAAGCACCGAACATGTCCGTGTGGGATGGGAGGGGCAGGGGAGTATCAGAAGGGGGGGAGGGGGGGGTCTGGGACCCAAAAGTTTGTGCAGATTTTCCCCATTGCAAATTTCGTTTTTCCCGCGATAGTCCCTTTGGTCTGGAGGGGGGGGGGGGCTAGGGGGGGGGGTACCCCATGGATGCAATGCATTAGAAGGGAAGGGGCCTCAGAGGCAACTCTAGTAGCGGTTGGACAGGCGGTTGAGGGAGGTTGCCAAAGCGGTTGGGGGCGGTTACTGTCGGTTACCAATACCATTGAAGCTGGCACTTGGCGCCAGGGAGACCGTGGCTGGGCGTAGGCTGGGCGCCCTGGAGGGGGGGGGGGGGTGGTACCCCCCCCCTTCCAATGCATCCTTGGTGTACCCCCCCTCGGTGTACGGCCATTCTAATACTTCCCAGGGGATGGGCGCAGATCAGGTTTTGACAATGCGTGGGGGGGGGGGGGGCATGAGCAAGAGCAGCACGCGGGACATGGGCGGACCGGCTCTTCCGTGAGAAACATCTCTCGGGCTATGCCGTGCCATGAACGCCGGTCCGTTTGGCCAAAGCGGGTGTTCACGTCTACTCCAGACGCCCGTTGCGCCGCGGACTGCGGCTCCGAAACTAACGGACACCCCCGCCCCCCGCCTGCGCCGTGCCTCCGCGGCCTCACAAGGGGGGGGCGAAGGGAACCCTGTGAGGGCTAAGCTGGTTCGGCTGTTCTTGCATCGCGGGTCCCGTTTGGCAGGCCCTCCGGAGAGGACCTCCCACCGCCGTCCCTAACCCCCGGCCCCCCGGTGTACTCCCCCGCGGAATGTCAAGCCGCCCCACAAAACATAGTCCAGTGCAGCGGGACACTCCTTCTCATTTCTCAACCCGTGCAATGCCCGGGGCGGTCGTGGGGCCTCGGGGCGACGGTTTGAGGGATAATGTCCTCGATGCCACCACCACCGGCCAAGATTGGGTTTACCTTGGCGGCATCTGAGGCGCCGACAGCGCCCAAAAGACCTTGGGCCAACAACACCTGGGCAGCAACCGGTGGATCTGTGTACCGTTTTTCCATCAAGGTCTCCTCTTTTTCTTTCTTCCTTGCTTCTAGAACACGCTCAGGCTTTTTACTCTCGATGACTCTCTCTTTCAATTTTGTCCTTGTGATTTTCTTATCTTCCGCGATCCGGATTCGGCTGGTCCCCTGTGCCCCCGGGGCCGCAGGAGACAGCCCCTCGTGTGCGGGGCCGCCGGATCACACCGGGGGCACGGGGCCTGCGGCCTTGGACATGCCAAGGCTTGTGCGGGCCGCTGCGGCCGTCACGCTCTGTGGAGGGTGCCGCCGTGCCCGTACACGGGGCACGGCACTGTGCCGCGGATGCGGCATTGGCTGCGCCCACGCAACGTGCTGCATGGGCCGCCCCCCAGGGCTGTATTGGAAGGGGGGGTCTGAGGGGGGGGGGTTGGCTAGCCCGCCCCCCTCCTCCCCGGGTCCCCCTATCGTCCCCGCCGAAGGCGGGCCGAAAATTTGTAAGCGTAAATCCTCTTGGCACCGAAGGCGCCGTAGCAAAATCTTGGCTGTCCGCCTCAAACATTGGAAGGGGAGGGTTCCAGAGGCGGGACCCCCCCCACGCCCTCCTCCTGCGGTGTCCGGCCGTTCCAACACATGCCTGGCCGCACCTGTGCAGCCGTGCCCCGACACGAGGCATACTGACATACGGACCACTTTGCCAACCTCATTTGCTGCGGGTAGAGCCCCCAACGGACCCCCCCCCCCCCCGAGGGATCAATGGTCGGTATCGATCGACTGAATGCCCCCGCCATAGACACTTTCCGCCATTAGTCCAGAGGTTTTCCAATCAAATGCATGTGTCCCCTTCTTGGTTGGGGTGCTCCACTTCGGGGGGGGGGGGATTTGGACCCGGGCAGAGGCCGTGGACCCCCCCCCCCCCAGGCCAGTGCTGCCGCTCGCCCTCCCAAAGCACAAGCCCCGGGGGTTGAGATGGGGACCACCGCAGCGGTGTGCTGCGGCCATCCAACGGCCCCTGTACAGCAGGTGGCCCACCCTCGCACCGGCCACTTTTGCCCGTTGGCCCCCCGTCAGTCACACGTGGACCATTCCTGACCCGCCATCCCCCCCCCAAAACGCAGACGGCGCTGCACACCGGAGGCCCCCGTCCGCGCCATTTCAGGGGCTGCACTTCACGAACGCATGATCCGGACACTTCACCCCAAACCCGGCACCCTGACCCCACGCCCCCTCTCCCTTTGCGGCGGGTGCACCGCCTCCGCTGCAGGTCTCCACTAGGGGCAAGACAGGGGCCGGGCTTGTTTTAAAGGGGGGCCCAGCCCCCCCGCTAAGGGCTACAGATGCATGTGCACGACCGGTGCCGTCAGGCACAAAGCAGAAGTGCAAAGCAAACGTCAGAGAGGAAAGCTCTGCAGTGACATGTCATGGGCGCCTTTCGCTGTAGCAAACACGATGGCAGGACGTCCACAGAAGTCCGCTACACCTAACGTCCTACAAATTGTCTATGTGGTCGACGTTGGGCAGCAGAACATCCCGCCGCACGTCAGGACAAAGCTTCAAACGTCATTCAGCAGGAGCCCCCCCCCCCCCCACCGGTGGTGCTGAAGTTTTATGAAGGCGCCGAAGAACATCTTTGGTCGAAACCAGTCGGCGCCAAAGGCGCCAGAGAACTTTTTTCATCGTCTGAACGCCCGGAAGAAAATTTGCCCAAATCCTTTAAGGGGCGGGGGTCCGGGGGGGGGTGGGAGGCTGTGTGGGTGGGTGGGTGGGTGGGTGGGTGGGTGGTGTGGGATCCCCCCCCGCCGCCCAAGTGGTACCGAAATGTTAAAAGGGGCCCTGGACAGGGGTCCAGCCGTCGACGGGGGACTAAAGCCAGGCGAACCCTCTGCCCGGTACAGGTTGTTTGACTGGGGGGAAAACGGGGGTCTGTCCGGGAGTCAGCCCGATTCTTCAACACAAATTGAGGGCATGGGGCTCTCTTATCACCGCCTATTTGAAGGCGAAATAATGGCCATTTGGGGCCACCAGTTGGGAGCCAAGAGAAAGCACGACCCCCCCCCCTCCCGCGTGCAGGCCTTTGCTTTGGGGGGGGGGGGGGGGGTTCAGGGCGGGTTCCTAGTGAGGAGCCTTGTGGATGGCGCTAGGTCCTACTCAGTTGCCCATAGGGCGGGGCTCCTTCCTACTGAGCTGACTGGCATGTGGGGCTGGATCCTACTGAGATCCCCTCACCAGGGCAGGGGGTCACCCCCAGCTCCTGCCCCCCACTAAGCAAAGGCCTGCCCGCGTGCCATTCCGTCGGGTTGCGGGTTCTTGACGGAGCCCTGGACAGTCCCCCGGTCCTCCCTCCGGGCGCTGCGTCGGGGCGCTGTTCGGACGTCCTTCTGGTGGTCGCGGACCGCCGCGCCGGGTCGGCGCGGTCCGGTGCTGCGAAAGCCCTGGGGCCGTAGAAGTGGGCGGACCGTCCCACCCGCGTGCTCCTCCTGCGTTCGGTGTCTCGTGCCGTCCGGAAAGGCGGTCCGACGCCCCCGCCATTCCACCGGCGTCCACCCAATGTGATCGTGCCAAGGCACACGCGTGGTCGGTCGCAGGCGCTGGATGTCCTGCCATATGATCACCTGTGGTCACAACGCCGGCAAGGGCTCAGCAATGGGACATGGGTACACCAAACGGGTTTGGAGTGGTGATGGCGACGCGGAAGGAGAACGACAAAGTGGCAGTCCTCGAGGGGAGTGGGCAGGGATGTGGGCAGGGGCAGGGGCATGGAATGCGGTTGCGTCAAAGCTGAAGGAGATCACTCAGAAATGGGGACTATTCCACTGGGGCAAAGCAAATGCATCAGGGGACAACTTCACAAGGTCATTGAAAAAGCAGTCACAAGTGCCGGAGGAGGTCCCCAAGCGTTATGGCGCAGTGTGGTCTGGTGCAGTTTCACACCGTGGAGGAGAAACTCAGATGCCAAACTTTGTCCTAGCACCGGATGCAAGCAGCAAGCAAGGAGGGCGGGGGGGGGGGTCTGAAAAAATACCCACCACCCCAACCGATGCATGGCCCAGGCTACAGGGAGCTGAGGGCGGGTATCATACTGGGTTCCATGAAAATTTAAAGGGCAGCTCTTTTTCAGCACCTCTTTCCCCTTTTCATACCAACCTCTGCCTTTTCTGCTTTGCTTTCGGCCCGATTGATGCTTTCCCATGTTCATCGCTGATGCTTCATACTAGGTCCGAGCAATGTTCCCCACCTTGAATGCAGCAGTAGTTGCACAATGGAGTCTCTTTCTCGAAAGCAGCAGCCTAGAGTGTCCGGAGAATGATCCACAGCCATGTCATGTTTAGGCGGGTGTGATTTTATCAAGGGTTGGGAGACAATTGTGGCATCGCTACAGGGGTTGCTAATAGCTCACTAGGTTTTATGCAGCTGCCAAAAATGGTCTCTTGCTGTACAAGTTGTTGGCGCTTGTGGTTGGTTGGCAAGTGGTATTGAGTGCTAAAGAAGGTTGGAGAACTCGGACGATTGGTGCTAAAGCAGGTGCATAAATATTGCATGTTGTGCTTGCAGCCACTTGCTCACTGCATGCTTCCAACTTCCCGCTAGCCAAGCACATTGCTTGGCGGTTACACTACCGCTCCTTTGACGGTGGACTCGTTGTTGCGCCTTTCAGGTGCACATATCCTCACAGCCCTCCAACGCCTCTATCGGGAGTATTGTTCAAATTCACGGGTGCTACGGGACTGGCTCAATCATGTGTACTACGAAGAAATCAAGCATGAGTGCCCTGTTGACATCAGAGAGATTATTGGAGGGGACCACAATGCGGTTCAACCCTCTGTTACGAAACTGAGCATGGGTCAGGTCGCATCGCGCATATGGACGTATTGCAAAATTTGTACGTGTATGTGTGTAGAGGTGTACGTGTACACCTGTTTTGTGCCTCAAGCTGCAATTGCCTCATGAACTGGGCACGGGGGTTGTGCCCTCAACAGGCGGACCTCGGAGTGCCTCAGGTTGGTGCAGGCACCACGTGCATGGGTATCTGTGAGGGGCAACGTGCATCTCACAGACATGAGGACTCAAAGGGCACCCATTCTGCCAACGCCTCTTTTCGAAAGGAGGGGGGTTGAACCAAAAAGGCGATGGCAATTGCGTGAAAGGCCCACTGTGGTGCCCTTGTTCCACACTACCGCTCCATTGTTGTTGTATCTAGCGTGTCTAGCAGCTGGGAAAGAGTTATTGACTGCTACATGATTGTTCCACCTCATGGCGGCCGGGCCTAGTTATTACCCCCACATTTTTGCTAGTCGCTCACATAGTGGTGACAATGTGGGCCCACAAGAAAAGGGTGCCGAAGGCTCTGGAACATTTTTTTGGGAGAAAGAATGTTGTACCAACTTTTTTTTTCACCCCAACACATATTGTGCCCTGCTTTATCCTGCCTGTCATGCGGCTTTGTCCTGTGCACATCAGTGCTGCTATACTGCGTACACCCTCTAGTTGAACATGACGAACGAATAAGAGAGTAGACCAAGGAGAGCCCTATGTGGCATTTTTCTGAACAATTCCTCCGTCCTACCAAAACCGGTCATGTTGTCCTTTCCATCTGGCACCATATGTGCGACAGTAAAGCTAGAAGTTCCTTAGATTCCCCTTGGGGAGGAGTTAAAATGGTGCTACATCACCCGAGTGTCTTGGGTTCCTCACCTCAAATCGGAGAGAGTTGAACATGGCTACACAAACCGTGCTATCTTAGGGACCCCAAAAGCAAACATACCTGGGTCCAAACACATGGCTGTGCATATGTGTGGTACCCTGCTGGAAGAACATTGTTCCTGATCCTAAGGTACTTGTGCGGTCTCAATAAGTATTGTGCATGCAAGGACGTCCGAGACTTCTGGGGGGAAACCCCAATTAGAATGACACGCCCAGAGCACCATTGTGTTGGCGTGCCTTTCGCGCCCTGATGTTTGGGGATCTGTGGTGGCCGCGGCACTTCAGGCGCGCCATCCTGGCTCCCCATAGTTTCTCTGGGGCACGGAAATGCTCAGCACACCCCACCAAACCTCCAACATGTGCAGGTGTCTCCCCAACACTGACACGGAACTGAGCTTTGGCAACGAGTACCTGGACAGGCCCGTGCACGTTTCCAGGGCAGTTATGGATTCTGCTGGGGCCCGTCGGCCACCCAACCCAAAACACCACAGCAGCCTCGCCACATCCCTCCCCTAGTGCCGTGGCCATGGCGCAAATCATGGGACACAAAACAAACCCTGAGGACCACCACGTGCGAAGCAGCGCGGTGTGCGGACATGCTCATCCCACCCCTGCCCCACTGCTCCAGCCCCTTTGCTTGCACAGGCAGAATGCTCCAAGGTGAAGGAGGGGAGTATAACCTGTCGGCAACCTGCAAAAGGATGTTTCCCCCTCCCAGGACATCTGCAGGCGGGGTGTTCTGGGGGCTATCAACAGTCCAGGCGGCCTTGAGACTGGACAACAAATGTCGTGGGCCCAATTGTGCCAGCAGAAGGACTGGTCATGATCCCGCCCTTGTACTGTGCTGAATCCCAATCCAAACCCCCTCCCCTTGCAAACAGCACCATGTCAAATCAGCCGGCTGAGTGCTGGTGCACAGTCTGAGACTAAGATTTGAAATCGGCGATAATTCAATCTGGTTAATCGCTGATAATTGGAGGGAAAAAACAAATGGTTGGATCGATTTTTTTTTATGCCAACGCCTGTGGCGGAGTGCTTGTGGCTTGCGCAGATGGAGCCACTGCAGCTGGTCGATGATAGACCTTTGCAGCCACACCTGTTGCTCTGCAAAATAGGGTTTGGGACTGAGGACGTTTCTGAGAGAGCATTCCACTCATCTGACACACTTCCGCAGTCCCAAACCCTAAGGTTGAGGGGAGGGGGAGGGGTGATTGCAGGCTGTGAGGATGTACCTCTACGTCCAGCAATGCGTCGCCGCTTTACCAGCGGGTGGTCAGTAGACAATGTTTGCAATCACCCAAAGCCCTTTTTGACAAGGGGCTGGCTGTTGGACAAGCCCGTGGATACAACGGCAGTTTGACCAGGGGTTGGTCGTTGCGTAAGGGGGTTGTTGCGGGGGGGGGGGTGGACGGGTGGGCGGGTGGGGGCGTTGGGGGGGGGGGGGGGGCTGGGCCTTGCTTGACCAGGGGGGAGGTTTGGTTTGGTTTGGTTTGGTTTGGTTTGGCTAGCAACCGGCCTGTGGCCCCACCGTCTCATGGTGTCTGAAGGCCTAAGGCATGGGAATGCAAAGAACTTTCTGGCCCCCGGAGCTACATCTCTCCCTGGCAATTACCAGCGATGGGAATCGTCCCAAGCTGCAATTCGCGCCACCGAGGATTGGGTGCACTCTGGGAATCGAACCAACAACCTCTCGCTCACCGATCCACTGTCTGACCGCTGGACCAACCATTCCGCCCAGTGGGGAAGGGGGTCCAGGGGGGAGCCCCCCCCCCCCCCTGCACCAGAACGTACCGAACACCCAGCACAGAGAAAATTGTTGGGCAAGGACCCAGTCACTCCATGGAAATGTCATGTTGTTGGCAGGAAACAAACAAAATCATCATTATACGTTCAATTCAGGGGTCCGTCACCGAAGCAACACACAACAAACACAAGCCAGCCGGACGAGCTCCGATCTCAAGCACCATCACATTCCCCTGAACTGGAGTCCCCATCGCCATCCCCATCTGAGCTGGAGGAACCTGGTGCGGTTGGACTGGGTAGCGGAAATATGCAGACAACGAGGGTCATGGTATTCTGCAAAGCAATGAAAATAGAGTACGCATGAAACAGTAATGAAACATTCTTTGTACGCCCAATTGCGCAAACAGAAAATTTTCCAGTCACTGAAATAATTTCCCAAAAACCAGGTTTTAAAGGGGTTCTATGGCGAGGGGGGGCGCTTCAGGATTGAAAACTAAAGCAAGGCCCAGGGGGGGGTGGGGTTACCATCACCATGACTATTACTATTACCATCACAACAACATCTGATACCCATGCCGCAGAGAGGGTGCCATGCCAGCATTGGCCGCATGTGGGAACCACTGCCGGGCACACACACCAGAGTTACGATCTGCAAAATATTGAGTGGCCAGGTCTCCAACCTTCAGCTTTGACAGAACGATCTGGGCCCCACTTTTAACGCAATTCTCCAGGTTCTCACAGATAATCTCTCACTCGGCACCCACAATGCTTTGATATTGCTGCCAAAAAGCACAACAGAATCATGTTGAAGCAGGGAAACATTTGCACCACCCCCTGCTCTCTCCATTCCTCTCTTGCCCCAAGCCCAACTGGAAGACAAAACCAAGTCCGAGCGTGGGTCCATGCTCAGTTCTGCATGGCGAACCATTCAGCATGGCACAAAAGTGCCTTTCTGCACACCTGAACAGGAATCTGTGAATGTCTGGAACAAAAACCTGAAACCCCAAAGCCCGTGCTAAAAAAAACAACAACAATTGCTGCTTTCTGGCCCATTTTGGCCAAAGAGAGCCGTCCTTGGAATCCAAGCAAGGGACAACTGCCCGTCCCTGTTCCTTGAAAAAAAGAATGGCTTGGTTTGGGGACATTGTAGGAAACCCGGCCATGAAAATGGCTCCCCCCGCCCCTGCTCGCAAGGTGAACATCATAGTCGAGGCTCGAGGTTTCGAGGGCTCGAGGTTTGGAGGTGCACGGGGGGGGGGGGGCATTAAGGTGCGCTACGCGAGAGTAGGGGGAGCCTTTGGTAGACTAACCTAGTTTAACACAGCCACCTACCAAGAGCCACTGGATTGCAGCCACTCAAAGGCACATAACTTCAACCACGAGTGGGAATGTCAGACGATCCAACTTGGTGTGGAAAACAAAATGCACTGCCAGAGCGAGAACCTACTGCATTTGTGCTTTTCGGAGCGTAGGCTGCATACAGCATCAAAAAAGTGGTGCAGGTGACCGAGCCGCACAACGGCCCTGATGAGGCCAAAGACACTGTGCATGACTGGCATGGCTGTGAAGAGCTTCCTGCCGCTTTGGGGGCTGCATTTATTGACCCTGCCTCCCCAAACTAATGGGGTACCTGGTTTTGGGGGGGTTGCAATTGTTGCACCAAATTGAAAAAATGTTCAAAGGGTATATTTGTCAGCAATTAATGATCCAAGAAAAAAATTTGATGTAATTTAGATTGAACCCCTTGGGTTTGCCATGCAAATACCCCCATGATAGATGTACACTTTGCTCACGCTTCATCTAATCAATCATCTGTCTTCGAGGTGACCCACAGTTACGCTGGACAAAGACCTCCACTATAGCACCGCAGCAAAGTACAACAGCCAGATATTCCAGGCTTGATGGTTTACCCTTTTTCATGCATGGCGGTGTCCCCCCGGCGACCATAACTCAAAATTACCCAAGCACAGTCAAAAGAGCGTTCATGGCAAGCTGTGCATGAGGGACCAATAAAGTTCAGGCTGGCCTGAAAAGGCTGACTCTGAGATATTCGCAGCATGTTGGGCAGAAAATCAGGGTGTAAAACACTGCCATACAAAGCACCAAAGGCCTGAAATTATGCCGAGTTGCATCCTTTGCTGGGTAGTGGAAGGCTGAGTTAGTCACGAAAAAAATCAAAACAGGTGCTGTGGAGTCATGGTCACTTCTGATTGCAGCCAAAAGCTGGTCAGCATTCCCGGGGAACAGGGGGGGGGGGGGGCTGACTGCAGGGGAGGGGGTGTAGAAGGTGAGGGAGAGACGAGGTTTGCCAATAGAAAAGAGGGCACAACTCCCGGAACTTCAGTGCGGGGCGGAAACCCGCCTGTCGTAAGCGGAGCCCAGCTTCGTTTCATACTGAGGTATGAGGGTTCTGTGTCCTGTAGGGGTTGTGCTGGGTGGGGGTTGGGGGGGGGGCTTGCAGACATGTAATGGCATGACTCAGGAAGACAAGACTTGGACTGAGGAGAATCACAGTTCGACAGATGCCCAGACGTCAGAGACAAGGGGTCCACAGCCTGTGAGCACCCATGAGCTGGGCGGCCGGTCGGAAGTTACGGTCCCCCCGCCGATGCTCAAAAAGGTGCGCCGGGCGCATTTCCAGGCACGCTAGTGAGTGAGGTCCCCACCTTCGCACAGTTTGGGGCAAAGGCAGAAGGGAAGCGGGGGGCACAGCCTCAGAAGAGAAGCGGGGGGCGGAGTGGGTATGCCGGTTGGTGTACGGACTTGGGAATCCTCCACGCGTGGATGGGGGGGGTTGGCTGTCCACCCGTTGGGTCGGGGGGGGGGGTTCAAAAAAGGCGAGAGGTTGGGCGCCCACTCATGATGCCGCCATGACGATCTTCGAACTGCCCCACCCACTGGCACCGTTGCGGGCACATATCTCGGCTTTCGACCGGGAAGGGGGGCAGGGTTTTGTATGGGTGCGTGGGCATGTGTGTGTGGGTGCGTGGTTTGTGCGGATGATGGTGGGTTCCTGTGGGCGGATTGGATCGATGTGGCCGGGCTCCCCCCGCCACGCCCGCCTGCCTAGGCGTGACACGCTGGCCCCGTGCCCCTGGCCGCGGGTGTGGGGCTCGTCCCAGGGGGTGTGGGTCCGGGGGGGTGTCTGGGGGGGAGGCGGAGGGGGTTGAGGCGAACCACCCTGCCTTATGATCATCACACACGGCCCGCAAGATCGGGGAAAAGAATCGGCCCGAATGGACTGACAGTGAAGGCGTAGAAGAACCCATTTGCTCACACATATCGTGGCCCAAGGGGTTATGGCTGTGGTATGGCGAGAGGAGGGGGGCGGGGAGGGGGGGGGCTCCTCTGATGCACATGCGCCATGGCCCACTCCAGCGTCTCGCTTGTGTCCCGTCTCACAGCCACTACGCACTCGGTCCTGTGATTCCGTTTGCCCTGCACACGAGCTCTCCCGGGGCGGTTGCGCACGAACGGCGTCCAAGGGTCGGGGTTGCCCAGATGCACGACGCCCCATGGGCTGAAGCGGGTGGGGGTGGGGGGCTGCTGCGGGCGCGGACCGACAGGCACAACCACCGCCGCGTGCGCACCCGAGGCACATTGCGCGCAGACACCGCTCGGGCACGCCTGCTCCGTGTCCACCGGGCGCGGAGCACGGCCCGCAAGTGGCGCCCCCAAGTGCACAGGACGTCCCGGGGAGGCGGGCTTCGGCGGAGCCGGATCCCGCTGCGAGGCAGTGGGGGTTGGGAGGGAGGGGGGGGGTGGAGCGAGAGCACTGCGGAGCGAGGGCATTTGCGGAGGGGCAACGAGGCCATTGCCTACGGACCCCCGGGGGAGGGGGGGTTGGGAAAATTTTGGGCCGTGGGGAGGTGCCCTGAAGGCTTGTTGAGTGCCGTTGGGGACTTTGGGGTGCGCATTGGTTTGAGGGTTGAGGAGGGCATCGTCCACATCACTTGTCCCGAGCCAGGGGGGGGGGGGGTGCACAAAGCCTTGCAATCCTTGTGCTCTCTTGGCAACCGGCGGCGTCAACTTCTTTCCATTCACAAAGACCTCGACCAGCCCTCCCTTCGCCGAGGCCTACTTGTGTGTGGGGGGGGGGGGAGGCTTGGGTAGCCTAGCGGATGTTGAATGAAAATGATCCACTGGGACGCGCGCTTATCGTTTTGAGCGAGATCTAACGAGAAAGATATGTTTTGCCGTCCATCTTCTCGAATCATCACAGCCGTACACAGTGCAATCCACAAATCCAACCCACAAAGTCCTCAAGCTCTCTGTGTGCTTGTTGTGCCACGAATTGCGAGGTTTGCGCCCAATATTTCCACGAGTACGTGGCGACTGGCACTAACTTTTCCTCATCCCACGTTTTACCTCGCCAAGTCGTGTACACAACAAGTCTCCCCTTTGTACTCCTACTCCTACCGCCCCCCGGCCTGTACTCACGAGACCCACTTCCCGACACCGGTCTCCCATCCCGCATTTGACCTCCGAATCGCCCCATCCCATCATCCATGCCCGGATGAACCAAATCCCATTTGTTTCCTGTCCTCCTTCTCGGACAAACGTGGGATGAATCATCGCCAATCATAAGAAGGATGTTGGACAACATCACGATGCGTGTGTCATGCAAAGGCAATGGCATTGAAGAAGCACCACGAATCGGACGCACACACGGCGAACACGAACATCCACTAGACAAATCACTTCAACACACACACACACACACACACACCCACCCACTTCTTCGCCCCTCCAATCAAACCGATGGATATCCCCGTGAAAGAACCTAGGTCCGCACAAAGCATCCCCACCTTCGACGCATCGACTACAATCACTTGATGACGATGGGGCATAAAATCCTTGTGCAAAGGGCGTGCAAGATCCAGCCCCGATTCTTGAGTACGTCGCGGCGGTACACCCTTGGCATGCCGCTCATCATTCCGTTGTCCACGTTGTAGGTCCCGGCACCACATGGGACTGGCGCAGTTTCATTGCCAAGGCAACCAAGAAGACGGGGAAACCTGTTTTATTTGGACTACTTAGTTCAAACATGTGGATGGAAATGTAATCACTTAATGCATGCGGCAAAAGCAATAATTGCCACAGTGCGTAGTTGGGAGACACTCGGGGGACCATGGAAATCGAGACACGTCATCGGTCACAAGAATCTCAAAAAACGAGGCAAAGAGGAGGAGGCGTTCGTCATCGATTTCCACTTGGAGTTTTGAGCGATGTTGCCAAGCAACTTCGAGATCACTTACTTGTTCTCTTGAGGAGGCTTTGGTAATTTGCCTTGTCGTTTGTGTGGACATGCAGCAGAAAATTACAATTTTTGAAGCTCACAATCGTCCCAAGAGGCCCCGACACGTGGGCCACGGAGCGTGTACTGTATGATCTTTCGTAGTGGAAACTGCCTCAATGACCAACAACTCTTTGGCGAACGACAACAAAAGGATTTCTTGTATTAGTTCTTGTTGATTTTGGGCGACATCGCAATTCGTGTGGTTTCGTATGGAATGAGGGAAGGAATTCTAATCAAGAGCCAAAAAGGCATGGCACAAACATGGTATCCAAATTGGACAATTAGAGTAGAAATATCGTACGGCACACTCGTTTGAAGGTTTCGGGTTTGCCGTTCGCGTCGTTGATTCACCTCCGTCCGTTTTGCGAAAAACAGCAAACCCAAAACCTTCAAACGGAAACGACAAACCCAAAACCTTCAAACTACAACAAGAAACCCAAAACCGTTAAACAAAAAGGGCAAACCCCAAACCTTTAAACGAAAACAACAAACGCTAAATCCTCAACCGAAAAGGGCAAACCCTAAATCTTCATACGAAAAGGGCAAACCCGAAACCTTCAAACGACAACGGCGAACCCGAAACCTTCAAACAAAAACAAAAGAAAACGGCAAACCCTAAACCTTCGAACAAAAACGGCGAACTCTAAATCTTCGAACAAAAACGGCAAACCCTAAATGTTCGAACGAAAAGGGCAACCCCAAAACCTTCAAACGATAACGGGAAACCCGAAACCTTCAAACAAAAACGGCAAACCCAAATCTTCGAACAGCAACGGCAAACCCGAAATGTTCAAACGAAAAGGGCACACCCAAAATCTTCAAATAATAAGGGGAAACCCGAAACCTTCGAACGAAAATGGCAAACCCTAAACCTTCAAACAAAAACGGCAAACCATAAACCTTCGAACGAAGGGCAAGCCCAAAATGTTCAAACGAAAAAGGCGAACCCAAACCTTCAACGGCAACGGCAGACCCCAACCTCCAAACTAAATGGGCAAACCCAAAACTTTCAAACAATAACGGAAAAACCCGGGGAGCTTACCCATGTCACGACACGTGTCCTGACACACTTTCCAGTGCCCCCTCCTCCATGTCGTGGCGACACAGCCGGCACAAGTGACACGGGTGACACAAGTGATGGTCACGATCGACATCCTCATGATCATCATGACATGACCATCATCACCGTGCTCGAAATCATCACCATGATTGACATGATGCAACATGATGACCATCATCACCAGCACATCATGTCCGCGACACAAGAGCTATGCACGTGACACGACACAACAGCTGAAACCCCCGCCCCCCCAACCGCGGTAAGCTCCCAAACCTTTAAACGAAAACGGCCAACCCCCGAAGGTTTAGGGTTAACCTGCGCAAAACCACAAATCCAAAACGACAACGGCAAAACCTAACCCTTCGAACGAAACCGGAACTTAAAAGTTCGAACAAAAACGATTTCGTATTGAATGTAATATTCCTACACCCACGAGTACTTCTCAGTGTCAACGTGGTCAAATGTGTCAAAGGACGTGCGTGCAAACGGGGCAAATCAAAACACATCCCACATCGCTTGAAGAGCGAGTGCAATGAAATACCGTGCGTGTTTCATGATGTAGAAACGCATCACAATATCATCCCCATGGACCTTCAAACAAAAACGGCAAGCCCCAAACCTACAAAACAAAATTGCAAACCTGTGTTCAAACGAAAAGGGCAAACCCGAAACCTTCAAACGACAACGGCAAACCCGAAACCCCCTCCCGATAAAAACCTTGGAACAAAAGCGTAAAATCCTAAACGCTCAAAGAAAAACGGCAAACCTGAACCTTGAAACGGCAAACCATAATCTTCAAATGAAAACGGCAAACACGAAACCCAAAAGAAAATGCAAGTGAAACCACGGTGTCTGGTCAACGCCTCAACCATTGGCCTTCAACCGCCTAAGTCGGCAAGTGTTATCCGCAGAAATGCGTTTTTCTGCGGATAAGGGCTTATCCGCAGAAAGACCCGCCGGAGCCGGATTTCTGGCAGAAAAATGGCGCCGCCGCCAGTTGCGCAGCACCTGGGGCGCCCGGGAATCGAACCGACGACCCCTGCCGCCGGCGACTTACGCTCTGACCAACTCGGCAGCGCCGAAAACAGAAATAACGCTTATTGATTTGTCCTAGTATGATCGAAAATTTTAAAAAAAGCAAAGGCCCCGGGCGATTCCCGGGGCCATGCTCACACTTGCGCTGCGCTTTCCCTGCCTGACACCCTCCCATGACATGCATGCACATATTCGACCAGAATTTGGGAGGTAAGGGAGTGTGTACGTAGGGCAAAGTGGGTGTTTTTAAGGTGTCTGGGTGTTTTGGTACCATGGTGCAACAAGCAGGTTTCCCAAAGTACCGGGGGGGTAACTTGGCGCCACCGGCTCGGTTTTTGGCGCTTTTTTTTGCAATGACACCGCAAAAGTGTCTACTTTTTGAATAACAAGACCCGGTTGGGGTGTTTTGACCGCATTTTTTCGCTCCCGGACCGTTTTTGGTCGGGGGTCCCCCCCAAAATTGCCTAACCCTACTGGTTTTCACAAGCAGGTTTCCCAAAGTACCGGGGGGGTAACTTGGCGCCACCGGCTCGGTTTTTGGCGCTTTTTTTTGCAATGACACCGCAAAAGTGTCTACTTTTTGAATAATAAGATCCGGTTGGGGTGTTTTGACCGCATTTTTTCGCTCCCGGACCGTTTTTGGTCGGGGGTCCCCCCAAAAATTGCCTAACCCTACTGGTTTTCACAAGCAGGTTTCCCAAAGTACCGGGGGGGTAACTTGGCGCCACCGGCTCGGTTTTTGGCGCTTTTTTTTGCAATGACACCGCAAAAGTGTCTACTTTTTGAATAATAAGACCCGGTTGGGGTGTTTTGACCGCATTTTTTCGCTCCCGGACCGTTTTTGGTCGGGGGTCCCCCCAAAAATTGCCTAACCCTACTGGTTTTCACAAGCAGGTTTCCCAAAGTACCGGGGGGGGTAACTTGGCGCCACCGGCTCGGTTTTTGGCGCTTTTTTTTCCCTTGGCACCGCAAAAGTGTCTACTTTTTGAATAATAAGACCCGGTTGGGGTGTTTTGACCGCATTTTTTCGCTCCCGGACTGTTTTTGGTCGGGGGTCCCCCCAAAAATTGCCTAACCCTACTGGTTTTCACAAGCAGGTTTCCCAAAGTACCGGGGGGGTAACTTGGTGCCACCGGCTCGGTTTTTGGCGCTTTTTTTTGCAATGACACCGCAAAAGTGTCTACTTTTTGAATAACAAGACCCGGTTGGGGTGTTTTGACCGCATTTTTTCGCTCCGGACCGTTTTTGGTCGCGGGTCCCCCCAAAAATTGCCTAACCCTACTGGTTTTCACAAGCAGGTTTCCCAAAGTACCGGGGGGGGGTAACTTGGCGCCACCGGCTCGGTTTTTGGCGCTTTTTTTTCCCTTGGCACCGCAAAAGTGTCTACTTTTTGAATAACAAGACCCGGTTGGGGTGTTTTGACCGCATTTTTTCGCTCCCGGACCGTTTTTGGTCGGGGGTCCCCCCAAAAATTGCCTAACCCTACTGGTTTTCACAAGCAGGTTTCCCAAAGTACCGGGGGGGTAACTTGGTGCCACCGGCTCGGTTTTTGGCGCTTTTTTTTGCAATGACACCGCAAAAGTGTCTACTTTTTGAATAACAAGACCCGGTTGGGGTGTTTTGACCGCATTTTTTCGCTCCGGACCGTTTTTGGTCGCGGGTCCCCCCAAAAATTGCCTAACCCTACTGGTTTTCACAAGCAGGTTTCCCAAAGTACCGGGGGGGTAACTTGGTGCCACCGGCTCGGTTTTTGGCGCTTTTTTTTGCAATGACACCGCAAAAGTGTCTACTTTTTGAATAACAAGACCCGGTTGGGGTGTTTTGACCGCATTTTTTCGCTCCCGGACTGTTTTTGGTCGGGGGTCCCCCCAAAAATTGCCTAACCCTACTGGTTTTCACAAGCAGGTTTCCCAAAGTACCGGGGGGGTAACTTGGTGCCACCGGCTCGGTTTTTGGCGCTTTTTTTTGCAATGACACCGCAAAAGTGTCTACTTTTTGAATAACAAGACCCGGTTGGGGTGTTTTGACCGCATTTTTTCGCTCCGGACCGTTTTTGGTCGCGGGTCCCCCCAAAAATTGCCTAACCCTACTGGTTTTCACAAGCAGGTTTCCCAAAGTACCGGGGGGGGGTAACTTGGCGCCACCGGCTCGGTTTTTGGCGCTTTTTTTTCCCTTGGCACCGCAAAAGTGTCTACTTTTTGAATAACAAGACCCGGTTGGGGTGTTTTGACCGCATTTTTTCGCTCCCGGACCGTTTTTGGTCGGGGGTCCCCCCAAAAATTGCCTAACCCTACTGGTTTTCACAAGCAGGTTTCCCAAAGTACCGGGGGGGTAACTTGGTGCCACCGGCTCGGTTTTTGGCGCTTTTTTTTCCCTTGGCACCGCAAAAGTGTCTACTTTTTGAATAACAAGACCCGGTTGGGGTGTTTTGACCGCATTTTTTCGCTCCCGGACCGTTTTTGGTCGGGGGTCCCCCCCAAAATTGCCTAACCCTACTGGTTTTCACAAGCAGGTTTCCCAAAGTACCGGGGGGGTAACTTGGTGCCACCGGCTCGGTTTTTGGCGCTTTTTTTTGCAATGACACCGCAAAAGTGTCTACTTTTTGAATAACAAGACCCGGTTGGGGTGTTTTGACCGCATTTTTTCGCTCCCGGACTGTTTTTGGTCGGGGGTCCCCCCAAAATTTGCCTAACCCTACTGGTTTTCACAAGCAGGTTTCCCAAAGTACCGGGGGGGTAACTTGGTGCCACCGGCTCGGTTTTTGGCGCTTTTTTTTGCAATGACACCGCAAAAGTGTCTACTTTTTGAATAACAAGACCCGGTTGGGGTGTTTTGACCGCATTTTTTCGCTCCCGGACTGTTTTTGGTCGGGGGTCCCCCCAAAAATTGCCTAACCCTACTGGTTTTCACAAGCAGGTTTCCCAAAGTACCGGGGGGGTAACTTGGTGCCACCGGCTCGGTTTTTGGCGCTTTTTTTTGCAATGACACCGCAAAAGTGTCTACTTTTTGAATAACAAGACCCGGTTGGGGTGTTTTGACCGCATTTTTTCGCTCCGGACCGTTTTTGGTCGCGGGTCCCCCCAAAAATTGCCTAACCCTACTGGTTTTCACAAGCAGGTTTCCCAAAGTACCGGGGGGGGTAACTTGGCGCCACCGGCTCGGTTTTTGGCGCTTTTTTTTCCCTTGGCACCGCAAAAGTGTCTACTTTTTGAATAACAAGACCCGGTTGGGGTGTTTTGACCGCATTTTTTCGCTCCCGGACCGTTTTTGGTCGGGGGTCACCCCAAAATTGCCTAACCCTACTGGTTTTCACAAGCAGGTTTCCCAAAGTACCGGGGGGGGTAACTTGGCGCCACCGGCTCGGTTTTTGGCGCTTTTTTTTGCAATGACACCGCAAAAGTGTCTACTTTTTGAATAACAAGAC
Organism: Eutreptiella sp. 'Long Island Sound 2002'; assembly: GCA_964036045.1. Taxonomy (NCBI): domain Eukaryota; phylum Euglenozoa; class Euglenophyceae; order Eutreptiales; family Eutreptiaceae; genus Eutreptiella; species Eutreptiella sp. 'Long Island Sound 2002'. The sequence goes on along the minus strand of OZ038379.1, from coordinate 165,870,582 downwards.
CCGGTTGGGGTGTTTTGACCGCATTTTTTCGCTCCCGGACCGTTTTTGGTCGGGGGTCCCCCCTAAAAATGCCTAACCCTACTAGTTTTCACAAGCAGGTTTCCCAAAGTACCCGGGGGGGTTTTGTTGCACCATGGTACATGAAATGGATTGGACACATTGACAAGATGATGTCATAAGATAGTGAAATGCAATGAAATCTCGGTTGGCTTGAAAAACAACACATCCGACTACAGTGTGACATGGAGGTGGCGCTCATACCATTTGTGTGTAGACGTACACAAGCAATGTTGACCACCGGCTGTTGCTGTACAGTTGCACAGCCTTACCCCAAGAGATGGTGAGGAGACATGTATGGCGGCATCGGCCCGTTGAAAGGAAGCGGGAAGGCCGCGGGTTGCCACAGCGGCTGCGTGCACGATTGAGACAGGCCTGCCGGTGCAACAAAAGGTTGAGAGGCCGATGCCATGCCCATGGTGTCGAAGAATTGAGGAGTCAAGGGTGCTAGCGGTGGCACCACAGATGCATTCTGGAGAGGAGCTACAGTGAGAGGAATGACCGGAGTTGTCGTGGGGGGAGGGCCGGGGTATGGTGCGGGCACAGGATTGGACGGGACCGTATCCTCTGAGGGTGGTGCACTTGTGGAAGCAGTATCCGTCCGTTGCCGCTTTGCACCACCACCACCACCACCACGACCACCATTGCCTCGACCGCCACGCGCACGCTTGGGAAGTGTAGGTGGGTTTGCAACATCCGGGGGAGGTGGGGCACCAATCGTAGCACCAAGAGCATGCAAGCCAGACTCCAAATGCGCACATGACTCTGGACCGGCATCCATCGCCGCAGTAATGACCTTGCGGGCCAAAGCTAAGAGGTTGTTAAACATCCTACCCCCCTGCGTGCGCGCTACAGGGTATTGCCGCGCGATGGCTCAGTGCGCACTACAAACCTATAGCGCGCAGCATAGCGCGCGCTATGGCTCGGGGTCTTGGGTTTGTAACCCCATGTCCTAATAAGCAGGGCAAAAACGCCTATTTTTCTAAAGTTTCAGATGCTTCCGGCACCGCATGTGACGCTGTCAATGTCAGGGAAGATTGCAAACATTTTGGGCCCCCACTATGGGTGGTCCCTGTGGAAGAACGAGGACCTTTTGGCGGACCTAGTTGAGTTTTTTTGCTCAGGGTCTGCCGTCCAACGGTCTTTGTGGGCCAGGTTGGAAAAAAGGGTCCCCGTGTCTGAAGCAGAGAAGAAGCGTCGCAGGACCGAGGCTGCCAACGCCGTCACACCCCCGTCGGTGGTGGACTTGGTCCTGCTCCTGAAGATTCCAAGAAGAAGGTATTATTGCGCGCGCTTTGCATGTGACACTGCGCGCACTTCCGCTCATAGCACGCGCTTCGTTGACTTCTGCGCGCGCTACGTCCTCATGTTGCGCGCGCTATTTTACTCAGGTACAAAGATTTGATTACTTGGACGAGAAGTAAGGTCCCCGCACACCTTTTTTCTCTCCCCTCCTATGCTAGTTTCGCCACAGAATGGAACCAGCTTGCAAGTAGGCAGCATTTACAGGTTGCCGTGCACACAGATGGGGTCACAGTCTTTTCGCAGTGGCCCCTGCAGCACTTTTTTTCCTTTGATTCCATTGTTTCTAACCTCCAATACCCCAGGGAGTGCCAAGGAGAGCTGTGGATCATTGTGAGGGGGGATGGGTTGCCTTGTGGGGGGCAATCGTGGTGCCAGATGTCCATTTCCTTTGCCAACCATGGTCACTTGGCAAGGATGTTGTCCTACCACTGGACTGTTAACGTCGCCCTTTGTGGTGAGAAGTCCACCTCTGTGTTGTCCCAGGTCTCGGCTAACAATCTTGCTTTTCTGCAGAGTGCCCTTGACAGTGGTGTGGTTCCCATCCGGGGTGCATCCAGACGCTGCAGGATTTTCTGCGGTGGGGATAGCCCTTGGCTGCGTCGGTTGTCGGGTGTCACTACACATTGGATGGCAGGTAGTCTGTTCAGTTACATGACGTGGTGCAAGTCCACTGCAACGTAGTTGCAACAGGATGTGGATAGAACCACCGAGCGAGATGAGCAGTTGCTAGGGCTTATTGCACCTGGGGCCAAGTGCAGGCCCATGGATATATTTGGTGTTGTCCAGAGCAGGTTGTTGAAGGTGCCTCTGAGGCGGCGTCACCTTATACCATGTGTTCTGCACCTTCTGATTTTTGTGGGGAGGCAGGTCACTCACTGCCTTGGTACGCAGATTGGCCAAGTCTGTGCATCCCAGTACTAGGGTCTCTGTTCAGGCTATTCTTCACAGGTCTGGTTGTCACATAGCACTACAGGGGACGGCAGAGCCAGATGGGGAAGAGACTTGGTGCCTTCTAAAGGTTTGGGAGGACCTGGCCCCCCTCCTTGGAGGTGACATGAGGATGCACACAGCAGTGGTTGCCATGTACATACTACTGGGGGACATGTATGGCACAATGTTTGAAGAGGGTGCATTGCAGGCTCCAGAGGTTGCCCAGGCTTTCCAGCGGTGGGTTTGTCCAGCAATAAGATCACCTTATATTAACTGGATGTTGCACGATGCTACAGTCACTATTCAGGCCATAAGGCCCTATGGCCTAGGAATGTTTTCGGGGGATCTTTTGGAAGGGAGCAACAGGGTGCTGAAGGACATTTGGTCCTCCTTTTGTGATAGAGGTGGGGGGGCAGAAACCCTGGTGTCGCGCCGCATTAAGATGCTGAGGCAGGTTAATGAGCGTCTGTTCCTGTACTTTGAAGTACCAAGGTGGAATGGGACCTCCAAAAGCAACCTGTGCAATGCACAAAAATTGGCTGACGAGGTTCGGGCATATTTTGCGGATGAGGAACTGTGGTAGCGCGCGCTATTTGTTTTTTAGCGCGCGCTACATGCTATCTAGTGCGCGCAATGACCACTATCGCGCGCGCTATGCTGTTTTCAAGCGCCGGAACCCTTGAAATCGCGATATATAATTGGAAGTAGCGTGCTATGACTACGCACTTCAAATGTGCCTCCAATTTGGAATGCATTGATTTGTTCCTTTTCGTCCGGTTTTTTTGGTGATTTCGATTTTTTGTTACTGCATTTTCCTTTTTGTATTACTGCTGGAACAGGGGTACTTTAATGTAACCCTCTTGCCCATGCAGCCCGTGGGCTGGGGGTATCCGCCTCCTGCAGCACCGCCAACAACTGCTGCAGGGGCCACAGGAGCAGGTGCGACACCGCAACCACCGCCACATGCAGCTGTACAACCGGTACTGCAGCAGCCGTCCACGACGCCGTGGAGCATGCAGCCACAGGTACTTGCCGTGCGCACTACTGTTTCCGTTGCGCGTGCTACGCTCTTGTTGTGCGTGCTAGCTGTCTCGTTGTGCGCACTACGCACGTCCTCGTTGCGCGTGCTTTGTCCTGTTTTCCGCAGACGCTGTCCCAGCAGCTGACCCAGTTCTCCCCAACTCAGCCTCTGTGGCCCGCGCCGCAGTCCCCGTTACGAGCTGCCTCACAGCAGCTGTCTCCCATGCTGTTCCCCGGTGGGTCGCCCACCTTGGGCTCCCCAGTGCGCGGCAGTCTTCCAAGTGCAGCAAGTGCTCTTCGGCCCACTGCCAGTGCAGCAGCAGCAGCAAATGCAGCAGCAGCAAGTGCAGGCTGCGGCCCAGCAAGTCGGCAGCCCAGAACAGCAGCAGCAGGTCCAACCAAGACAGCAGCAACCCCAAGTGCAAGCACGGTTTCAGTCTCCCCCACCCGGGCCACGTAAGGGCTTCGCCTTCAGCAGCGACTTCAAGAACCGAATCTGGCCCAACCAAAACAGCACCATCTGCGCCCAAGGGCCCGACTGGGCATGGCTGAAGGACGTGACACCGGCCTACCTCTTCGAGGTGGCCTTCTACAAGTTCTGGCGCCAAAGGGCCACGGCCATTGCCAAGATCCCAGACGGAGCCGTGAAACCCTGCTGGCATGACGAGAGCATTACTGGCCACTGGTGCAGTCTGGCGAACCCGTTGAACCCCTCCGTGCCAACCCAAGAAGGACAAGCTGCCTGTGGAAACTGCAAGGTGGAGGAGTACGAGCTGCTGTTCTCGTGCTGGGCAAGTTATGGGTGGGGTCATGTTCGGACCCACACGCCTCCGGGTGCCACCGCAAAGACCGTCCACCACTTCTACTTCAACAAGGACCCACCGAGCTTCATCAACGCGACCGACGCGGGGGCAATGGCCTTCAAGAACGAGTGCGCCTCGGTGAGAAGTGCGGGTGCCAGTTTGCTGCGGGGGTCAGCCAAGAAAGGAGCCAGTGCCGCAAGGGCACTTGCAACCGGCGCCAAAGTCAAAACCACGGCGGTCAAGGACGAGGAGCAGCCGCAGCAGCAGCAAGTGCAGCAGCAGCAGCTCCAACAGCAGGCAGCCGTGCAGCAGGCAACACTGCAGCTGCTCCAGCAGCAGCAGCGGGTGCAGATGGCCTAGCAACAGCAGCAACAACAACAACAACTGGCACAGGCACAGGTACGCGCTATGTTTGCCATTGCGCGCGCTTTCGACATTGTTGCGCGCGCTTCATTAGATGTAGCACGCGCGATTTGATTGTTTGCGCGCGCTACGGCCCTGCATTACCTTTTCTGCTTTCTCCTCCTCTGCTTTCTTCCGTCTCTTCTCCTCCTCTTCCTTCTCCTTCTTCTTCCTCCTCTCTTCCTCTTCCTTCTCCTTCTTCTTCCTCTTTTCCTCCTCTTCCTTCTCCTTCTTCTTCCTCTTTTCCTCCTCTTCCTTCTTCTTCTTCTTTGCTTCGTCCTCTTTCTTCTTGGCCTGTTCCGCCTGACGTTGGACTCTCTGTGCCGCCTGTGCCAGCAGCTGCTGGTCGGCAGTCTTCTGGGCAAGGACCTTTCCAGGCGGGTGGGGGGGCTTAGCGGTGTGGAAGGCGGAGATGGCTGGTGGTAGGTGGCTGGTGGCTGCTGGCTCCTCGGTACGCTTCTTCTTGGGCCTTGGGACTGTCACGGATTCCGTCTCCGGCACGGCAAAGGCGTCGGCCCAGTCCACCTCCAACTCCTCCAGCTGCCGCTTAGCCCGGGCCAGCACCGGGGAGGGGCCTTGCTCCTTCCGTCCGTCAAGCCAGTCGGCCGCATGCTTGGACTGCCCGGCAATGTCCGCGGGCACGCTGATCATCAACGGCCCTCTGCGGGATCCCAGGCACAGGAGCTGCTCGAAGCTGCCCACCTACGTGACAATGGGACAGAAGGTAGCGCGCGCTATCGTTGTCATTGCACGTGCTATGCATTTCGTCGCGCGTGCTATGCTCCGTATTGCGCGTGCTATGCCTGTGCTATGCCTCTGCGCTACTCTTTCCAGGCAAGCAAGACGGCACCGCAGCAGGCACCCCAGCCGCAGCTCGCATCAAAGCCAGCACCAAAGCAGCCTGTCCCAGTCCCAGACCAGCCACAAGAACAAGGAGGTCCGTGCGGTTCCACCCCACCCACTACGGCTCCCAAGGCCAAGCAGCAGAGCAGAGCCGACGCGGACAAGGAGGCAAGAGATGAGCTCATGCAGCGCCGAGATTGGTCCTACCAAAAAGGCTACAAGCCTCGGTGGATCATCTACTGCACCACTGCAATCGCGCCGATGATTGTGGAGGGAGCCGAAGTCAAGCCAGCAGGCGCCAGGGCCCCTCAGGACCACGTGGCCGTCATCATCCCCAACGATCAGTGGAGCCCCAGCCAACAAGGGGAGGAGGAGGAGGAAGAGGACGACTGGTCGGAGTTCATGCCCAGCTGCCAGGTGTTCTCCGCCAAAAGCAAAGCGTATGAGGAGTTGGACAAGTGGCAGTCGTGGTGGGAGACGTACGAGGCTGATGAAATTGTGGACCTCTGCCCCGACCCAAAGACCATGAGGATGTCCCCGTCCAAGCCACCAACCCCAAAGAAGAAGAAGCCCCAAGGAGACCCACCAGCCCAGCCACCAGCCCCCCCACAAGAAGACAAGGGACCTGCCGAAGCTGCAGCACCAGCAGAAGCACCAGCAGCAGCTGCACAAGAAGAAGAGGCACCAGCCCCAGCAGCAGCAGCAGCACAAGAAGACGACGCACCAGCCCCACCACAAGAAGAAGAGGCACCAGCGGCCGCGCCACAAGAAGGAGAAGGAGCAGCCCCGAAAGAAGAAGAGGCACCAGAAGGAGCAACCCCAGAAGGCGACCCAAGCCCACAAGAAGAAGGGGATGCAGCCCCAGCTGCCACTGGGGCAGAAGACCACAGACCCGAATGGGAGAAGGAGTGGGAGGCCGAAGTGGTGGTCCAAACCATTAAGGAGATCACTGAATGACAGCGCGCGCTATACCTGGTATAGCGCGCGCCGTAAGGCTCATAGCGCGCGCTGTAAATATGTTGCGCGCGCTACACTGTCTGTGCCCGTGAGGACCTGTACTGTTGCACACTTTTCAGACCTTTCAGACAGTGTTTTTGCATGTGTCTTGGGTTGGATGAGCAACAGGGAATGTTTTTGAAAAGCAAGGGGTTTTTGAGAAACGCAGGACACTGGAAAAAGCATGGTTTTGAAACATTTTCCGGTTTTGAAAAATTTGAAAAACGGGACAATATAGCGCGGTAGAGCGCGCGCAATAGGCGCGCTATAAAGGTCATATTTTTGAAAATTTGCGCGCACTATGGAAAAAATGCACCATTGCGCGCACGCAGGGCCTTGTTGGCTACTATGGCCTCATCCGTTCGATTGTCATCAATGGATGGTGGCATCTCAAGCACGGGAACATCGCGTGTCGGAGTTGGCAAAGGACGCGACACCAAGCACTCGACAACAGGCAAATGTGGCTGGGATGGTTGGATCAAGGGCACTTGGGCAACAAAAGTAGGTTGTTTCACAAACCATTGCTCATGGAACAAACCGATGTGGAAATACACGGGTATCGTTCCTCGCTGCAGGACTGCAAAATAGTGGCGGCATGGCTCACCCAACCGTTGATGACCACATGTACAAACAAATTGTTTGTAACCCAACACTTCACTTCCATCGACAAGGGGATCGAAGAAAGCCAAATTTTGGGGAAGGCCAGCACACCCCGTGGAAGGCAGCAAGCTAACCGTAGCGGTGGCAAATTGCCTGTTGTCCAGGTGTTTGGGTGGCTCCCACCCATCCAAAGAGCGTGCAGGCATGCCATCAAACCTACCGTGGTCCAACGCACTAGGTGCGGCAACACCTAGCTTGGAAGGGTCATACTTCCCCACCTCATACATTGTCGTACCCATATCCACTTGCAACAAAAACCGTTGCAAAGCATAGGTAGTCAATGTATCCTTGACAAGGGGGATGGCAGATGGCAAGGCCTTTTTGGCAATTTCAACAGTTTGTTTCAAATCCTGAATGGCAAGGCAACGTTCTTGTGTCTTCATTTGACATTTGACAAGCCGCTCGAGAGCATCAAAAATCTTATTGACACAACAACGTTTCCGAACCTTTGAACAAAGAGCCTTCACCCACCTGTTTGTGTTCTCCCCTCTCTGTGAACTTTGGATGCCATTGGTGAAGAGGTCAATGTGATAACATGTGGCCCAGTACTTATAATGTTCTCCCCCCCACGTGTTGTGGAGGTACGTGTAAGCCCATTGATGCGTAGGTAAGAGAGATGCTAGCAAGGCAGCCCAACCCTCCTCAAAGGCTTTTATATTCACCTCCTTACGGAGGTCATGGAAACGACTCATGAAGTTTTGGAAGCCATGCTTTGTGGTGTGGTGCACTGGGACCTGATGGAAAAGGGTACCTTGTTGCACCCAAACTTGTAAACACCTAAAAGGTGTCTTGTAGTACCTATGGAGGGTTTTAAGGGGTCGTGTGTCCTAAGGGGGCCCAAATGACCTATAGGGACTCTGCTTCCCAACCTTGTACTCCATTGTTAACCATTTTCAAAAATGGGTACAACCCCTTGTTGCACCCTTGTTGCACCCCTTGTTGCGCAACAACCCCCCCTTGTTGCACCCCTTGTTGCACCCCCTTATCGCGCGATATGTCCACATGTCCAACCTTGGACCCAGCGACATCTGGTGCTTCAGGTGCTTGCACAAGGTCCAAACGGGGCCATTGGACTACAATCACCTGAGAAGATAACAACAGATGGGTGAATATGGGAGTATGGGTGCAGCAACGAATAAAGAATGCAACGGGTGCCACCGGACACAGCAGAATTAAATGGAATGCAATCAAATGATGCAATGTACCAAGCGCAACAAGGTACCTTATCGCGCGATAAGGTGCGCGATAAGGTACCTTGTTGCACCCCTTGTTGCACATTGAAGAACACCACATTGCAAGCCCCATAGCACAAACCTGATGGCATGTGCACCAGTACGTGTCCTCAACAATCTTCCCCGACTTGTCCACCGCTTCAACCGTTGCACCGGCGCGCAGCAGGATTGACATATCGACCATTTTGTGTTCCGTGGGGACCATGTACCAACCAAACACCTCCGCTTTCTCTTTGCCACCACCCTCCTTGTCACCACCCATTGCAAACCCCCCCCACCTCCCATGTCGCAACACCAACACCGATCCAGCATCAGCACGGATCAGGTGAGAATCCTCGGGGGTGGGGGTGCCAATTTCACCACCTCCATGCATCGCTTCCCAACAAGGACAGTCCAACTCATCACGTGCCTTGTGCACCCTGGGCTTCTGAGGGTGCCACATGAGATGAACACTTGTAGTGCCCACAGCGAAAAAACATGTGTATGGGAAATCCACAGAAACAGAGCCATTACTTCTGGCATCGCGACATCCCCAGAGGAGGACGGTACATCCTGGGCAGTCATAGGAGCATCACATGATGCACACATCTGGGTCTTGTGTGTGGGGCACAAAACCTTTTTTTTACACCCATAACAAATGGAGGTAGGGCGTTTTCTGCATGACTTGAAACCACAGTGGGCAACATCGGGAGCATCTAATGTCATGGAAGGGTCCTCTGCCCAAAACGGTGGGTTAATACCTTCCGTGACATTTTTGGGCAGGGCAGTGGTAGACAGAAGCATGAAACCCACCCACCGTACATTCCTTCTCTGTGAGATCTCATCAACCGGCGGCACACCCTCGGGCAAGCCACCACCACGATGAATGGAACACACATTCAACACAAATGCGTCTCCCAAACCAGCATCCATCTCCCTGACAACCCAAGGAACAAGAAAGCCCACCGATGAACCATGTATCCACTGGTTTCCATTAAGTTGATAATTCAAAGGGAAAAAAACAGCAAATGCATGATGTCCCTCGGGGATCACCTTGCGGGAAAAATCCCTATGCCAATGTTGAGCAGCACCAAGTGCACCTACATAGGCAACAATCTCAATATTCAAGGGCAGGCCTGTTTGGGTTTGAATGTCATGGTGCAAATCTGTCGTGACATTCTCAAGGTGTGGAAAGTCATGATAATCCTCACCCCATTCATTGATAGGGATGCTATGATGCTTTCCAAAAAACTGCACCCTGTCATAAGAATCAAACTTCCTTCCAATAGAAGGAAACTTTTCGTTAAAAATTGGTGTGCCTTGGAGCGGATCGAGGGTAGCCACCTCAGTTTGTAATTTGTACAATGAGGGACTCAAAGTTGCACGCAAAACACAGTGCTCCAAGCGAACAAGGTCTGGGAGTGATTCATTGAATCCCACCCACTCAGGGGACTCAATTGGTTCGTCACCAGAACCAATGAGTGGATCTGCACTATGCAATGGCCATGCAACAACAGTGGCGGAAGTATAAAAAAACGGGGTGGTGAAACCACAGTATGGGTCGGCCCAGGCCGTGGACCCATTTGAAGGAAGAGAAAAAACTGGCAAAACAGAGGCACAGTCCTTCACCTCAAAAACTCGCTCGTGATGTATCACGGGGACCTCTTCCTTTTTTGCCCTGTGGGCAGAAAATTGGCACCCGGCTTTTCTTTTCCCACCTTCATCGAGGTCCTGGAAAAGGGGGGTGATGAAGTTGGTGACCCGTGTTCCAACCTTCGCGCTCACCTTGCTTCGAAAAACAGACACCAGGGCATCGGTGTCGACATTCACAAAATCAAGGGTGCAACCCAAAAGGTTGGGGTTGGCATCCATAATGGGGTAGATCATGTCACTGAGACACGACCCAGTGACCTCTCCAAAAACCTGTCGTGCCACACGGATGTGGGCAAAAGTGGTGGTTGCATCGAATGTTAGCTGCTCATCCGATGCCCTTACCGTGGCAGCTTGCAACACCAGCCCCGGTCCCACCACCCTTCGGGTCCCCGAAACCCGCCGATGTTGTTCCACCCAATCCCCAATGCACACTCCGGCTGCACCCAAAGCCTCCATGACCACCGGCAAGTCCCCACGGACCCAAGAGAAGGTCTGAGAACAAAGGAAGAGGGAAAAGTGCAATGGAAACCTACTAATACAACACAAAAGGGGGCGCGACAAGGGGGTGCAACAAGTCTAAGGGGTGCGATAAGGGGGTTATCGCGCGATAAGGGTGCGCGATAAGGGCACGATAAGGGGTGTTATCGCGCGACAAGGGGCGCGACAAGGGCGCAACAAGGGTGCGACAAGGGTAGTTCAGCACAGGCGAATTATAGGTTTCTGCTGCTGGCACTTGGATTTCTTATTAAAAACAACATTTAAAATAACAGATTCACCAGATTTAGCAGAAATTAAATTATGGTCTGGCGCCAAATACGCTTTCAAATTCACCACCCTTTTCCATCAGCGCCTGTCGCGCGACACCATATTCCCAAGCCTGCGAGCCATTTTCTTGCGGATGTTCTCCATGATGTGCCAGGTGCTTGGTGCCCAACAACAGTGTTCGGACAGCCTTGGCACAAGCAGGGTCAGCATCCGTCATCAAAACCTTGGGGGCACTGGGAGTGTGCCTTAGCCATTGGGTCACTTGCCACTCGTAGTCACAGTCCCTTTCCCTCAGAACCAGTGCTTGGCCCACTAGCAACGATTTTCCATGCTCATTGATTGTCGTAAAACAACCAAGATGGAAAAACATGTTGCAATTGTATGTATTGTCATGGATAACAAGGTAATTGAACCTTGAGGCCGCCTCAACTTGACTGGGGGTCATCCAGAACAAGTGAGTCAAGCGGTTTGTACCAGGTTCTTTTTCCACCTCAACAACCCAACGGGGGTCCTCCTTTTGCTTTTCGCGAAGGCGCCTCACCAATTCATGGCAATCGGTGGCAGCCTTATAGCCATGCTTATAGTACACATTAGAGATGTCCCGCGGCTCAATTTTAGCATTGCGGAAAGCATCCCCAAAATGTTTTTCCAAAAGTTCCAGGCAGGTGGAGGGAGACAAACCCAACGCACCGTGGTCCTTTATCACATCAACCCACTCGGGCTTGATACACCGCTCCTCCCGAGCTACTGCACGAGCGGAGAGTAGGTTGTGGCCTTTGTGGGTCAAGTCCAGCTTTTGCACATGCCAAGATTCCTCTCGGAATTTTAGACCAATGCGACAGGGGCACTGGAGTTTGGAATTCTTGGCCTCGGTGCTTTCATCCGGCAGTTCCTCCACAATCTCAGGCTCCGTGTCGGTTGGCTTGTCTCCAGGCTTCCGACGTTTGGTCGTCCTGTTCCTCGACTTGTCCACATCACCTCCACCACTAGCTCCCCGGGTATCCGGACGCCACTTTACCGCGTAAGGGCATTGTAGATATAGGTAATCCTTGGACGATGTACTGGTACTCAACGGGTAGCCCAGCCTACGGCGAACCTGGAGGGGGAATAATATGAACAATGGGGGCAACCCAAGGAAAAGGGTGACACATCAACGAGATATTGCAGTAGGTTGCAATACCTCTGCTCTCACACTGTCCTTGGTCTTGCCCAAGATGTCACCAACTTTGATCAATGGCTCAACCTTGTCCTGGGCACCACCACTACTTGGGGGGGTTTCTTCAATATCTTCTTCATCATCATTACCTATATCTCCAATGTCTTCACTAGCATCGGCAACATCTTGAGCAAAATCCGACTCATCGGAGTCCGACAGCCCATTGTAATCATCTTGAGGCTCAACATCGCTCTCAACTTCATCCGCACCAACCTCCACCCTCACTTCCTCCACATCATCATCGGACTCTTCTTTAACTTTTGGCTTATAAGGTGAACTATCACTCAAGCAATCAACATCAATGATCTTTCTTCTAATGGATGGCATAGTGACAATTCACCCCAAAATTCTGCAATTCAGAAACAGAATAAAATTTGTGTTCAGGCATGTCATCCAACAGGCAGTGCAGACAGCTCTGATCTGGCATTTCCCCAAAAAATCTGCTCAATTTCGCTTTTTTCTGCCAGAAATCCGACCGCCGCAGACATTTCTGCGGATAAGCCCTTATCCGCAGAAAAACGCATTTCTGCGGATAACTAAGTCACAGGGCACAGCAAAGCACCAAGTCTTCAGTCACATGCAATAGGGTCTGAGCAACATGGGTGCGACAGTGCAGAGTGCAGAAAATGGTTGCTGGGATTACATCCCTCACCTGCCCTGCCCTCGGAAAGTGGTTTTTGCTCCCACGGTGCCGCTCAGTCCCCACCCTTTCGTGATGCTGCTCCAAAACCCTGGGGGATCATGTTCATCAAATGACATACAAGCAGAGCAGACGGAGAGTCACGACAGAGCTTCATGAGGGACAGAAAGAAAGAAAGTATTCCCGCTGGGCGCCTCTGCACTGTTGCGACTGCTGGCACCCAGACTCCCTCCCACTGGCCACAAAGTCAGGCAAACGTACGGAAATACTCATACTGCCTGTGGAGGACGCAGTGTGAGACGAAAGGGGTCCAGGCGCCCCCCTGCCTGCTTGCGTTACCCACACGGTGTGTGTTATAAGACAGCACGTCAGGCAATTCAGACTAGCATGGACGGCTTGTGTTTGCTGGCGAACTCCTTTCCCTCCCTCTCAGGTCCAAGTCAGGTTTTGCGGTCAGTGCGGCGTACCTCAGCGCGCCCTGCGACGTTCCGCGATTGTGTCCTCACTGGTAGGAAAGTACAGTAAGGGAAAACCCCGCGACTTAGATTACCCCGCCTGTTGGACTGGCGCGCGCCGATGCGCGCCGAAATCTGACTGCGCGCCAGTCCCCCCAAACGGAAAAAAGGGGACACGGCGGGACTCGAACCGCCGCAGTGCTCCCTCCTACGAATAATAGACCCGGCTTTACCCATTGGGTCATTGGTTCGCCTGCAACATCATCCGAAAATATTATTTATGGATTTGGTCCCTCCGACGAAATTTTTTAAAAAAAACCAAGCCACCGGCCGAAGCCGGCGGCTGCTGGCTTTTCCCAGCCATGCGCCGAGGTTGTCGACGGCCCCTGGGCCCCTCGGGCACCTCGGTTGAGTTACAAACTTGACCACTTTCGGTCACATTGTGCACAATCATTGGCCCATTTCCATCATTGAGCCTAGTGGTGAAGAGAGGGGCCAACGAGGTGCTAACACAAAAAGAACACACCCTATCCGTCACGGCCCTAGGGATGGTCAGACCTAGCCTAAGGGTGGAGGGGTAGAAAAGTGACCCTCTTTTGAATGGCTACTTCTTGGTGGCAACAAGTGTTTGGCAACACAAAGTAAGGATAGTGTGCACCTTTGGAAAGCTTGTTTTCCATATTGACGCCCCTTTCCATAACAAGGAAAGGTATCAAACAAAAATGGTGACCAAGTAAGGTTGGCACTCGTTTGTAGTCGTTGGTGTAGCTCGGAGTGGCCACTTGTTGAGGTGGTTTGTTGTTCCCAAAGTGTGCCACTCCAAGACCTCCAAGGACTTTTGTGTGGGCCTTAGTGTGAGCCTTCCTTGGTCACCGGTGCCTTTTGGTGCTACAAAGACCTCTTGAACACAAAAAGAACACCCCATATCACACCTTACCACAAGAGTACATCTTACCACAAGAGTGGGGGGGTAGAAAAGTGGCACCCTAGAGTACCAACTCGAGCTATATCCTACAATAAAAAGTGTTTGGGTGCATAAGGAAAGGATAGCTTGGAGCTTGAAGCCCCGTGAGCTATTATGCAGAGATATTGAAGTGCAATGGTAACCAATATAGGTTGACACTAACTTGTACTCTATGAGGGGTCGTGGAGTGACACCCCTAGAGGTGGTTTGTAGCACCCCAACACCGCCGCATAGTGTGCCACCCAAGCACTAAAGCACCACAAGTGCTGTGAGACCACTCCACAACCCACAACGTATGTCAACAAATAATGTGTATTCTCTCTGCTTCTAGTGGTTTTGCAACAAAAGTTGGAGCAAAAGTTGGTCACTACAACATTGTACCACACCAATTTGCCACCCTTGATGATAGGCAACCAACAAATGCTATAATTACAACACATCCCCAAGCCAGCCTTGTGTTGTAAACGTCAAAAGCACTTAGAAACGTGTTGAATGACCATGACTTACCTTGTGCAGGCAGATGCAAGCCACATTTTGGTGGCAAAAGCAAACAATCTTCACAATTGCACATCTCCCTCCCAACCAACATGTGCAGAATTGGTCCAAACACCCCAACGGCCGAACAACGAACTTGTGACCTATGGAAAGGGACCCTAACCGCGAGTTAAACCCATAAAACGTACGTCACCCTGTGGCCAAACACCCAAAAACGAACTTCTAAACTCGAAACATGGGACATGTCGAGATCCAACCCATCATGTCTCAAGGACATGGCATGCTCAGAGTACATGACCAATGACCAAAGTTACACTTTAAGGGAACAAACCCCCAAACAAGTACAACACACAACCAACCAAAAGACAACTCAAACCACGTTTTCGACATGACTAGACAGCTGCAAGCTGTCCACCAAATGCAAAAAAACACCACTTCGAACGCAAACAGTGGCACAAAGTTATTCAAATGCGTCTACATACAACTCAGTCCAAGTTAGTGGGGTTGGGGTTAAAACTGGTCCTCTAAGTGTCTGAAAGTTTGACCAAATTACACTGCGAAATCGACGACTCGACGACATTACAGATAGATCACCTGGTAAACAGACACCTGAAAAAGACATTCCCAGCGTCTCAACCTTTCATCTGCCAAAAATTTCGAGAAAATCTCAAAACTCTGCGCGTCGCGGTTCAGTCCAAGTTAGCTGGGTTTTCCCTTACCACGAACGTACTTCGAAGTACTTTACGGCATGACTGCCTAGGGGGAATGGCTATGCAGGCACTACCCCACCACCCTTGTGTTGGGACTGACGTTATGTGCTTAGGGAAGCACTTGGTTCTTTTTCCTAGGGAAACCCATGGTGGTTCCGAAAAACCTTGGTGCTTCCCTAAGTGTGAGTTTGGTGGCCGGGAAATAATTTTTTATTTGGCAATAGGGCCTCTTGGTCCCTCCCGAAATTGGCCTCCTTACTGGGCTTTCCACCACTGTTGGTATGCTCCCCCCCAGTGTTCCCCATTGTTCTGCCAACACTCCTAACCCCCCAAATCACTCCCTCCTACCTTCCTTTGGTTCAGGAGGGCCCACTGATTGGCTCAACTCACCTATGGAAAGCAAAGCAGGTGTCGGAGGGAAAGGGAGCACAGGTCACACATGGCATGGGACACACAAGCAAATGGAATCAGTGGCACATGATGCAAATGCAAAAACAAAAATGGCAGGGACTGGCTGATTATGTGGCATTCAGTGCACATTTCACAGCACTGTGTAGTCGAGCAGCAGGTAGCAGCACTGCATGCCACCTGCAAGGCAGAATTGTTGCATGTGCCCTGGAATCATGGATCCTGTGGCCCAGTACCAAGCAGAGCCTTTACATTATTCCTAACATGGAGCGGGACGTCGACTGGTCCACCCTCCCTCCCATCTGTAGATACCGGGACAACTACCTGGTCCATATGTCTCCATCCTGGACCCCCGTGCGGGGGTCCAGCATACCATGCCCACCACCTGCAACTCCCCCACAAGTCTTCATGTCTACGGTGAAACGCACGATTGAAAAAGCATCGTCACTGAAACTCACAGTGGAAGGTTGGGGCAGATCACTCCCCTTCCTGGAGTCACAGCTCTTCTTCACGGATGGGGTGCCTGACATCGGCCTGCGGGAACCCACTTTCACTGCCAAGCCAGGCGACTCCACACCACCATCAGACGCCCGACTGATGGACCGATGGTCACCGAATATTCTGTCCATGCTACACTCACTCGTCCCGAATTTTTTCAAAAAGTGCGCCTTCTACCGCTTCACCCCTCTCGGTTTTGTAAACAATGTACGCATCGTCACGTCAGTTTTCGCAAGCAAACTTTACCCAACTCAATGGTGGAAACCCTGCCTCATGGCAAAAAGTGCAGGGTACGACCTAGTTCGGGAAGCACGAATGGGTATATCACTATCACAGCCCCGAGTGTAATACATCCAACCGTGTACAGGTGCGCGTGTGACACGCTCATGACGCATTGACTTAGGCGGCCTATCAAATAATGGTTTTCATCGTGTGCACACTTGGGAACCTGGCAGGGTGACTACGGGAAGAAACTCTCGTGTGACGCCATGCTGATTCCCCATGGCATGCACACTCATGCTTTGCAGAAAGGCCGCGGCCTAGTGGTTCCTGTTGTTCTTTGTGTATTGCTGCATGTCTGCTGGCTTTGGGCGCTTCCAGTGTTCAACCCATCCACTCGTCCAGTAATCCAATAAACAGCAAAACCCGGTCTCCACCCGTCGACGCAAAGTAGTGGGAAAATCAGATTAACAAGATATAGCTGACGAAAACAGGCAAGCATACTGGTTTCTACACTTTTGCAGTGGCAAAAACGGGCATAGCTTAATGCAACATCAGCATGGTGCGACTCAGAGGGCTGCTCATCCGCATGACCATGGAAGCCATGCATACCAGCAAATCTGTGCAAGACTGTCCGGCATGGCCAGAAGTGGTCGACTGCATTTTGAAATCGGAGGCATGTATGAACATAACTTTCCGAAGGTGGCCTCCGAACAACAACTGCTGCAAGTGTAACGACTGTACTTCCTGCAAGTGCTGTCGACAGGTCTGGACTCCATCGCGGGAAACCAGACAATGCAATCAACATGCACACGGGACCTACTGTTTGCAACATTCAACAGTCTCAGAGTCAACTTCA
The DNA here is from genome assembly GCA_964036045.1 of Eutreptiella sp. 'Long Island Sound 2002'. Classification (NCBI taxonomy): domain Eukaryota; phylum Euglenozoa; class Euglenophyceae; order Eutreptiales; family Eutreptiaceae; genus Eutreptiella; species Eutreptiella sp. 'Long Island Sound 2002'. Next base: position 165,853,473 of record OZ038379.1, on the reverse strand, counting down.
TTGTCCCCTTTCCAGCATCCAGATTCAGCACGATTACCAAGGTGTCCTTTGGAAGCCAGGCAGGCCACAGCAACTTGTCGCGGCTGAGAAGAAGCTCCACCTTCCGAGTGAGCCAGTGACGCACTGACTCAACTCCGAGAACTGGCACAGTGGCAAAGACAGGCACGTTTTTCTTTTTATCCAAGGAGACCTGCAGATGCAGTGGTTCCACAGAAACATTGTACCACAGCTCTTTCTTCTGTTTAAGCACAGTTCTCCACCCACGGAGCACGGGAAGGCCCCAAGAGGTCAAATGAGACCTCATCACTTGCAGCTGACAGTTTGAAGCCCGCATGTCGCAGCAGAGCTCAAGAGTCCCCAACTGAGGCACGTTCACTTGGTAGGACTCTGCATCTGCCCATCTACCACTCAGCTTCTTCTGAATAAGAGCAGTTCCATCAGGGCTGGCTCCATGCAGGTTGCTGAACTCTTGCACTGCATCCATTCGGCGGTACACCTGGCGAGAGGACACTTAGTTAGCAGTTTTCTTGGCCATTGCTGTTCGTATGTATGTGTGATGTCTAGCATGAGCTGGTACTTTGAGAATGTGTGTACCACCTGCAGATTTCACATGTCTCTTGACCAATGCCTGCAAGACACGTAGCTCCAACCTGGACAGAGGGCCCTTGGCAGTTTTCCTCACCATCCAACAGTGCCTCCTCAGTGCAGCAGTCCTGGTCATCATACAGAAATATTGCTGTCGCCAAGACATTTTCTGAGGGTTACCAGTGGCTGGCTGCGATGCCGGGTGTTTCACATTTTCAGAGCCTTCACTACTTTTCTGAGATCCTTTGTCCGTGGGCTCACACCTTGGGTTTTTTGTGGATGGATCCTCGAGTTGTTCCAAAGGCCTCTTCCTCCCAACACACTGAGTGTCCCATGTTCTCTGCCACGAGGCAGGACCAGATCCGTGTGCCTCACAGAGTTTCTTGGCCTTTCGGATGCGCTTTGTACCCTTGGCTTTCTCCAGTTTATTGAATTCGGCACGCTCGGAGTCTGTTAGGGCGCGTGCCCGCCCCCATTTCGTCGCTCCATTGTCGCACTTGACGCAGTAGTAGGAACAGTACTCGAATGGAGGCAATGGAGGCAGTGACATCCCATGGCCCAAAAGCACACTACAACGTGAATGGTACACATACAAACATGTAACTGGCACAAATTCTGCAAGTATAACCTTGCATCATACACCTCGGCACACTGACAGGCACAAATCGACGAATTCTTAAAATCCGCATATCGTACAGGTGAAAACGCATAGGGATCTAGGTCTCACTCAGGGCTATCAGAAAAGGTATAATACTTATGGCATTTTCGCCCGCGTACTCGATTAACTATAATGTCACAGGTGGTGGGGTAGTGCAGGACTACGGCTTAGGACTACGCGTAGGACTAAAGGATCTGCCCACATCTGGCGCATGCGCTTGAATTAACTGAAAATGGGAAAAAAAATGGAAGTGATTTTCTGATTTAATTGATTGCTGTGGCTGAACAGCGTATTTTTATAAATGCCAGCATCAAGCGCATCTGTTCTACTATTTTTCAGACACAGAAGACACAGATTATTGTCACACAGATGTCAGACACATCATCTGAGATCAACTACAGTCCCCTTCCCTTGTCCCCGGCACCATCGGAGGTCCTCGAAGAAGACCCATATGAAGCGTGCTCCGATGAGGAAGATAGCGATTCTGAAGATGACAGCATGAAGTTTCCGGAGATGGGTGCCACCTGGGAGCCGGTTGTAAATGCGTTTGCCGGCTCAAGTCACCAAGAAGCTTGTGACCGCATGGAGGAATGGGCGGATGAGAACGGCTATGTTCTCAGTCGTCGTGGCGATAAAAACAAAGGCCAAGCATATTTTTATTGCGCCAAAGTAGGCCGCCAAAAGCAGCACAATCGCAACGCAGCCCAATCCGGGGTCCTTCCCGAGGATAGTAGGACGTCGCCAACATATGCACCGGAGTCAAAGGGGGATTGTTGTCCCTTCAACGTGTACATTTCTCGCCGGAAGGATGGCATGCGCGAGGTGTGGTCCGTGAGTCACAAAGGACTCCGCCTAGACCATAACCATCCACCGCAAACGGCCAAGCAAAAAAAATTCCTTGGTCCGGTGAATTTGTCCCGTGAGGATGCTGATATGATCATGAACTTGGGACAAGCCTTCATGCCCCCCCGCAATGTGGTACATTTCATGCGGACCCGCGGTGTCGAGATCACCGCAAAACAGGTGCAGAATATTTATGATGCCAAAGGCTACTCCTCAGCGCTGGATGCCCATGAGTTGGTCAACCGCCTTGAGGAAAAGGGCGAACATGGGTGGTACACCCATGTGGTGAAGGATGACATTGGGAAACTATCCCATGTCTTCTGGATGAGCGTCGAGCAAATTGCTATTGCCCGGCGCTTCCCGTTTCTAATCCTCCATGATAATACCTATCAAAGTAATAGGTATAACCTGAACATTGGCCTCTTCGTGGGGGTCAACAACTATGGGCAGTCAGTGCTCATGGGCCAAGCCATTGTCGTGGGCGAAAAAACTCGCGACTTTGAGTACCAGTTTACCCACTGGTTGGCGGCCGTGGGCATCGCGCCCGTGGTCATGTTCACGGATGCATGTGTGAAGGCTTCGGGGGCCGTTGCCACCGTTTTCCCCAACGCCAAGCACTTCTCGTGTTACTGGCACATTGCCAAGAACGTGGCCAAGAACCTGAAAGGCGTTCTTGGCCACGACACTTTCACTAAATTGGTCCGCCTCATGGCCCGTGCACACCGCCAAGTCTCCATTGTTGTCTTTGAGCACATGTGGAATGTTGAAATTCTTGGGAGCTTACCCATGTCACGACACGTGTCGCGGCACACTTTCCGATGCCCCCCCCCCCCCCCCCCTCCCCCCCCCCTCTGTGTCATGGTGGCACGGCCGGCACAGGTGACACAGGTGACACAAGTGCCAAACCCCCTCCTACACGAACCATTGCATGGCATACCGTGCCATCGCCCCCCCCCCCCCCCTCCATGTCATGGTGGCACAAGGGACATAGGTGACACAAGAGAGGTGCACAAGCACAATAAAGCACAAGCACGCCTCCACGAAACGGGGTTGTATGGGTTCACGGTTCAAGATACGGGACGACACAGCGGCGGCCCCGTGTGACACGACACACCCTATGTGGCGGCACCGCGGCACGGCACAGCCCAAGCCCCCCCCCCCCCCCCCCCTCCGTGGCTGGGTAAGCTCCTTGGGGACCCAATCTTTTCAAGTGGACATACATATACTATACTCCCTAAACAAACCAACCAACAAATGTACAATATGCGGGAGAAAGAAGGGGCAAACAAGAAAAAATGCACAATGAACACAAAAAGGACAAGCAGACAAGTGACGCCACCACGGGGATACCTCGCTCGCTTGGCGTCTTGGGTGCACCCTCGGCGCGTGGCTCCGGCGAACGGCGTCTCCCCTCCCAGTCCTTCTTCCTTTGCTCCATTGTTGCTGTAAACAAGGGTTGACGGTGAAGGAACGGAACCATGTAACACGTGCCATGGTGCAATGGTGCGTAGCGGTGCATACCACGTTCCGCCTCGGTTCGGGGTTCCGGGGAGTGCTTCGGCGTGCCCGGCGGAGTTGGACTTGGACTTGGACTTGGAGTACGAGCAATGTCAGCCAAGCGCTCAATCTCAATCTCTTCTTGCCATTGCGCGTGTGGGTCGTCTGGTTGGGGTCGTTGCGCGTGAAGTTGGTGACGTTGTCGGTCGCCAAGGCTGTCATACCAATTGACATGCCACGGTTGGGCCCCATCAAAGGCGACCTCATCCTCTTCTGCAACACAAAGAATAGGTAGGATGGAGGTAGGATAGGGAAAGCACGCATTTTGCATGAAAATGACGTGAAACGCACAACCAAATCGAAATGTTTGCAACCACATACCATCCGGGTGGGACCACCAATATTTCGTGGGAGTCCATGCATCCGTCTCGTACGCCTCGTCCGGCAACTCGACTTCCTTGCCTCCCTTCCCACTTTTTCCCTTCCATGGCTTCTTAAATCCTTGGGGGGGCAGCACATGAGGGTCGTGGGGCGGCGATGGGGGTACTTGGATGGGTGTGCTGATTGGGTGGGGACCCGGAGCCTGGTCTGCGTCCTCGGGGTCCTTCCAGTCCCAAGCAGCAGTGGCAGTGACTTTGGCAGACATAGTTTGGCGAAATTAAGAGCTACAGAGCGCCAGGAAATGCACATCCCTTAACCTGGCACGCGATGCATCTGTCCCCCCTGTCAGAAATGTACTGTGATAAAACAAAAAGGTTTTCAGTTCTGTCAAAATTTGATGTGGATGCGCGTGCGCAATGTGGGCAGATCCTTTAGTCCTACGCGTAGTCCTAAGCCGTAGTCCTGCATAGCCATTCCCCTGCCTAGGCTTCACCCCATTATCAGAGGGAATAGGGTTAGGGTTACTGTCATAATACTGACCATAACTCGCCAACCCTGTCACAATGAATATTGTCTGCAGATCCTAAAAACAGCCTGATTCCAGGGGGGTTGACTCGCCGAGCGTGAGGGTGAATTCTCCACCCTGTTGTTAAATGATTCCGCTGGTGGCTCGGGTTGCTGTTACTGAAATAACTTCATTTTCACGGTAGAGACGCCGGCAGTCCTACGCCTAACGCATTAATTGCATTTCTTCACTGCTCTGAAGATTCAGCATCAAAATTCGCGCGATTTTGCTGGTGATGAGGTAAAACACATTGAAGACTTGGTGATGCATTCATTTAGCCCTTCGCATTGGAGCGCGAAAAGACCATTCTTGAGTTTGTGGTTGATTGTGGAACGGGCATCTTCTTCCACTCATGAAGGAAATGGAGTTGGATGTAGAGACACAATAGTGGATGTCGCTCTGGGATTGTTGGTCGGTTCACTGAAAGTTTGGTGTCTCAATTGTAGTGCGGATTTGTACGACGCATTCCGTGGCGATGCTTTTCGGCAAGCCGTGGTATGGTACAATGACCTATCCGCACGTGCGAAGGCCCGCGGGCAGGGTCCACCTGATACCCTGCACGTGCGCCGCCCTGCGAAATGCAAGTGGCATATACCCTCCACAATCAGTGGGGGCAGGCACGCCGACTGCCCCACCGACCGTGGAGCAGGTTGCGACCCGCAAGATTTTTCAGCACGCCGGCCACCCGCTGGCCCCGGCCCTGAAACAAGGCGGTCGCATGGGACAACTCATGGAGAGGGCATACACCCTCAGCTTTGTGACTATGAACATTCTGGATCAGCAGCATTTGATCACGGGCTTTATCGAACCGGCTCGTGCTTATTTTCTTGAGAACAACATCCCCGTGGGGGGGGGGGGGACTAGACCTGGCACGCATGTTTCCCTCCCTGAAGCGGGACCGTATCATTTCTACACACCAGAAGCTGGCTGCCAGGTATGCGAAAATGCGTGACCTCCATCGTGGCACTAAGGACGTTCATTTCTCCATTGCACGCACCAAAGACAAAAAACTGGATGCCATCGGCCTCAAAGGCACGAACTGCTGGCGAACCTTTACCATGACGGAAGCCCGCGAGTTCATTTTTGCCGATCTCTTCTTAAATGATTTTTTCTGCATGGGTGACACGTGTAACCGCCAGTGCGAGGGCGCCGCGATCGGGGGGTACCTCTCGGCTCAGAATGCTGACATCACCCTGATGGCGGCCGAAGCCGACGTGCCATGGGGTTCCACCTTACCGCTGCGTGTAAAGGTCGCGCGGTTCCGCGATAACATGATGTTTTTCTGCCCGCTACCTGAGGTCCAGTTTTGGGCCCGCCAGCTCACCCTCTTCCTCCAGGACCTGTACTATATGACCCTGGATGTTGAACAACTAGGACGTAGCTTCACGTTCCTGGAGGTACAGGTGGAGTGTGTGGGCTGTGAAATCCAGTTCGGCCTGAAAAATAAGGTACTGCATGGTCACATGACTACGCAGCCAGAGATTAAACGACACCCAGGGGGTGAAATGGCCTGCCACACTGTGCGCGGCATGGCACACGCCCTGGCGCTGAAGTCCCTACAGATTGCGAGTTCCCCTGTGTGGGTCCAGTCTAATTTTGCCCATTCATACTGGGAATTGTCTCTGCTGTACCCTACTTCCTGGTGGGAGGATTTATAGCGCCGCCAGTATCGGAAATCACTGCACACAATCCCTTGGGGTGACCTGAAAATGCACTTGCACTGGCGAACCACTGTACCCCCCAAGACTGTCCTCTTGGATGCAGACAGACCCCTCCCTGTGATCTCCCTGCGGACGTTTGATGTGCGCACCCTTCGAGCGTACATGCACGCACACCTCCCCCTTGTCGCTCTGCAGACTGCGTACAACGACCCTGGTATTTATGTCCCTGCAGACTTTCACACGGCTCGGCCCCAGGCCCACTGCCGTGTCTCGAAAATTCGCAGATCCCCCCCCCCCAAACCGCCGCCCCCGGAGGTACGTCGAGCCCACCGGGGGCGATACCAAGTGCGCAAGCGTGCAACCCAGGTTCTCAGTCCCCTGCAGTGGGGCTCACTGTGGCATCGTGTGAGTCGATTCCTCACCCCACTGCATGCACACCGGCTGGCACTGACGTGCCGATATTCTCTGCTCTGTGCCGCTGACATGCTTCTTGGACACCAGCGCACATCGCACACAGACCCTAGCCTGCCTCATCTCAGCCCTGTGTACGGGCCCCTTTTCATACTCGCCCGCCATGTTTTTCAGGTGCAGTCACGTCGCACACTCTATGTCTTTGCCCACGTCTCTTATAAACTGATTCCATGTGAGCTTCTTCATATCATCACCACCTACACTGCTTCCTATGTGCCCCTTCACCCTGCCGTCATGTACGTGCCCCCCCCAGCCACCCCACCGCGCAAGCGTCCACGATGTGGTACCAGGGAGTTGACTCGCTTGAACCTTGATTTGGTCCTGCCGGCACGTACTCGTGCTAGCAAACGACCCCTGGCCTCCTGAGCTTACCCCTGCCCAGGCAGGGGCTCCTAGCAGTGCCATATATTCCTTTGTCTACCACGCGCAGAACGGAATCAACGTTTTTTGTTCGTCAAAAATGAATCCATAAAGTTTTGTTGTTCCGGGGGGTTTTCGAACGTGCCGGACGTCATGGAAGCATCCGTTTTGTTCATTTCCACCGTTTTCCATGTGAGAAGCGTATCGTGCCGTTGCCTCTACCTTGGCTTTCGTGCTCCGTGTGCCGCGCGTGTTACGCGTGTTACGTGTTCTAAGCGTTCGCTTCTAGGTGTGCCTCTGGAACTCGAATAACTCGTGTCGCATATCCGTGCAAGGCGTGTTCCGCGTTCCGCACGTAACCGACATCACGCTTCTGGAGGCCGGAACCCACGTTTTGCGCGAGCTACGCGTCCTCCTGTACCTCAGCCCTTTCTTTATGCCCGCACCGCTTTTCCCGGATAGCCACAAGCAGTGGCTCGCCAAGGGGGGCCACCTGGGCAGTTGGGGGAGCGCGGCCACGCTGAAGCACAACGCGTTCATCGTGTTCCAGATCAAACAACAGACATGTATGTGATTGTTCAATGGGGTGGAGTACGGGTGTTGTGCCTTTCGATGTCCCCCACGTCGATGTGGTTCGTTTCACATTTTTTTTTTCTGTTTCTGGGCCGTGCCACACATTTCTGCACAGCTGGGTGGCACGCAGCCTGGGTCAACCGCAAGAAGCCCGGCAGCAAGGATCGCCGAGAAGATGAGATGTACCTCACCAACGTCACCGCATATCAAGTATGCATGCATGACAAGTGCCATTATGTTCCGTTTCGTCGCACCGTGCCGGTCCCTAGTCTCCATTTTCGATAAGCTGCTTACCCCACCAACTGCCTGCAGATCAAGACGAAGCCAAGCAAGCCCCGGGATCCCGCAAAAGTCCAAGATTGCCGCGCTAAGCCGGATGGATGGTTCGAGTACACAAAGGTTGTTCTGGGCGTGCTGCGTGTTGCATCTGTATGTGATTCTGCCCCCTGTTCTACGTGTGTTGCGCGTGTTGCGCGTTCTGCACGTTCCGCCGGTGTGCCTCTCGCTCCGCCTCTGGGGGCACCACCACCGTGTTACGCGTGCTGCGCGTTCTGCAGATCCAAGCGAACCGGTTGTGGACCTGGTTGGAGGGCGAGGCAGAAGAGAGTGAGGAGGAGGAGGAGGAGACGCAGGATCCGCAGGAGACGGGCGAGACGCGGGACGATCCCCAGAGCATCAAAACAGAAGGATCTGGCGCCGTTGGGATGGAGGTGGAGCAGGTCGCTGTGCTGCGTGTTCTCCACGCGTGCTTCTTTGTCGCCTCTAGAGGCTGGTACGCCCCGTGTTGCGCGTGGTGCGCGTTCTCCGCGTTCTACATGTCTTGCCTCCGCCGTGCCTCTGGAGGACAGACATCACGTCGTTCGCGTTCTGCAGAAGCCTCCCCCAGAGACGGAAGGTCAGGGGGCCAAAGAAGGACCCAAGGAGCCCGCAGAAGGCGCTGCAGAAGGCGCTGCCGCACGCACGGAGGTCTCAGCAGGGGGCGATGATGGTCCGGCAGGTGAGCAGGTGCGCGTTGCGGGGTCACTGCTGTTTGCGCGTTATGCCCGTATGGTTTTGTTTTGCCTCTGGAATCCGCCCTGGCATGTGTTGCGCGTTCTGCGCGTGTTACGCGTTACACGTGTCTCGATTCTGGCCTTCCTCTGGAGGACAGCACCCCGTTTTCCGCGTTCTGCAGGCGCCTGTGCGAGTGAAGGAGGAGCCCCCCGACTCCCCGGAACGCCATGCCGAACCGGAGACGGCAGCCGAGGGCAAGATGACGGACGGCGAAATCCAAGAAGTGTAGAGGGTTGGGAGGGCTGGGAGGGGGAGGACGGGTGGGAGGGGGAGGGGTTCCAGGGGTTTTTCTCCCCGCTTGGGGAACCGAGTCCGGGATGGCCGGACCCCGACGAGTCCCGGGGGCGGCAGAGTTCGCAGCCCGCTTTGCGGGTCCCCCCTTGGGAAGTTTCGGCGCAGACAGGCGCTTTTTCTCAACAGGCGCCGGACTGGTGGCGTCGTAATATGTGGTAGCTATACCCGGTTTCTTGGCTGTACGATAACGGAGTATTATGGCGATCGGACATGTAGTGCCCGGCGCCCAGCACAAGCGAACTGGTGGTGTCCCGTAAAAAAAGATACCACACCTGTTGCCTATTGCTCTGCGGTCGGGGAATCGAGGTTGAAACCCCCCCCCTCCGCTGCAGGTTGCTGTGTGGTAGGGGAATTGAGGCTCAAACCACCCCCCCCATGAAAAAAACACCCACAGTGCCCTGTGCTACGTGTGCTGCGTGTTGCCTCTGACTGTGCCTCTGGACTGCGTGTGGCGCGTTCTGCGCGTGTTGCGCGTTATCGGCGTTGCCTCCGGTTCTGCCTCTGGAGCCTAAAAGTACGTGTTCCGTGTTGTGCAGACACACCGCTCTTCAAAAATGCCATTTCCCACGTGCCGGTGCGGATGCCGGGCCGCCGGGTGTGCGCCCATTGCAACCGGGGCAAGACCCACTACGTTTGTTGTGGGTGCGGCAAGTGGTACCATGTGGGGTGCTTTGCCGTGGCGCATGGGGTGACCGGGGTGGTAGAGGCAGATGTGGAGGAGGAGGGCGACGAGGCCGAGGTGGATGGCAGCGAGAGGGAGGAGAGTGAGGATGACACGGAGGAGGAGAGTGAGGAGGAGGGGGAGGAGGATGAGGAGGAAGAGAGTGAGGAGGAGGAGGAGAGTGACGGGGAAGAGGACGAGGACATGGAGGTTGACGAAGATTAGGAAGGAGAAGGTGGTGGAGGGCGGACGTGGTGGAATCGTGAACTTCATGGCCGCCAAGCCTCTGCCATCCCTACCCATGGGACCAGTGCGAACCCTGGGGGACAACCGCGTAGGCTGGATACCCAAACTGTGAGGACGCGGCCCCCCAAAAGTGCGCGCGTGTGCAATAGTGACGTGCTACGCGTGCTACGCGTTTTGCGCGTGCCGGAAGTCTGCTTCTAAGTCTGCCTCTAGAACTCCGTGCTGCGCGTTCTGCGCGTTCTGCGCGTGATGCGTGTGTTGTTTGCGTTCTGCACGTGCTGCGCGTGCTGCGCGTTTTGAAGCAACACGCGCAGCACGTATTGTGCCGCGCAGACCGCTTCCGGACAATAACGTCCCCTCCGTAGACAAAGGAATATGGATCTTGCCCCTAAATTTTCGTTGTGGTCTTTCCTGACTCTTTGTATTCCATGACTGATTGTTTGATTCTGCCTCATGCTTTGACCTGCATGGTTGTATCAATAATCAACGGAAGTAGTATGCGCTTTGCTTGTTTTGGTAACGAGGTGATACATGAAAGCCGGATCTATGAACATTACTGTGTACTTAGGACAACACCGTTGCTTGGAACGCATTTGTTGGACATGGTTCTTCATAGGTTACTCGCCATCTGAAGATTGTTTCTGCCTCTTGTGCCCGTCACGCCACCTAGCTTCGCTAGAGGTCATACGCCTTGGATGAGAGAGATGCTTTGTATGATGAAGCAAGGGCTTTGCAAAGGGAAGGAAAGTTGTTTCCTCCGGAACATGATGGGGCGGTGGACATAATTATTTCCCGGCCTTAGGGACTTGATGGGGCCAGGGACATATTTGTTTCCCGGACGGATTCTGTTGTTGGTGGTGTCCTCACAAGGCCTCTCGCCCTTTGAATGCTAATGTCGATGACTCTAATGTCCCTCAGGCCACGGAAAGATGAGAATGGCCCCATGTATGATGATATGCTCAGAGAGTTAGAGGTTGTTGAGGAGGAGAATGAGGAGGACACTCATCTCCCAAATCAGCTGGTTGAATGCACCTCTAGTTTGACAATTGCAGACAACTAACTTTTGCCACTTGAGGACTTGCACATCTCTAAGAAGCATGCCTTTAAACCAAAACAAACGCTATGCACACGAACATGGCCTCCTCTCAAACCTTACATAAGGTTTGCTGCCCCCTTGGGTGTCGGTGTTAATCGATCTTAGATTTGTCATTAATTAATTTAGGAAGTATTCTATGAATTGGCCACAATGAGGCAAGCAATGCTCACAACAAACCTTTCCACCTCCTTTGTTCCACACCACTTCTCTTCAGATATCATTGCACCTGTGCCTCATAAGAGGAACCAGGATCCCAAATATTACTGCAAAAATAAAGTCAAAACAATACACCAATAGTTCGTTGGAGGTGTTGCCATAATATTTTCAACTTATTTTTTCAATTGATCCGGGGGTATCCTAACTTATTCCTTAATTTTTCATCGTCACTATCTTTTCGTACATGCACAAGACACAAGCACAACACAGTGCCACAAGCATGGGGGGGGGGGTTATGGGGTAGGTGATCCGGATCATTTTGGATCCAAACACTAGGCGGTGGGGAGGGGGAGGGGGTTCGAGGGTGGTGATCCAACTTTGATCCATGGATCATTCTTCGACCATTTTGTACACTATACTTTCAACTGTATGCCCATGGTCTTGTGGACTTGTGGATCAATTTTGTGTGACTTGCCTCAATATAACTGCTAAGATGTGGCCTTTTTTGTTCACATGGACACGTACGCGTTGAAAGGTCAACTCGTACGCACTCATTTTCCACACCGTACGCACTGGGTACCAAACGCGCACGCGCTGCGTACGATTTTGCGCCAAAATCGTACGCAGTGCGTACGGTTTGGTAAATCAGTGCGTACGAGTTGGGATTTCAACACGTACGTGTCGGAGCTTTAACACGTACGTGTCCATGTGAACAGATCTTAGCATTTACAAATTTTGAAACATTTTTTTAATACATTCTTTTCACAGATGGATTGTTGGCCTACTTTTGTGTGCCTTTGTGTGCCTTCTATTTGCTTTTTGTAAATTTTTGTATAACTTTTGTTAACACGAATTGGTGGATGATTTCTTTTTTGGAACTTGCGTTTTTGGATCATATTTTTTCCACACAAATTGGTGGATCGCTTGTTTTTTGGTACTTACATTTTTGGATCTTTTTTTTTGTACACAAATTGTTGGATCAATATGGTGCTTTGTACTTGCACTACGTGTTACTTTTAATGCCCGTTGGATCATTTTTCTTTGCCGATGAATTGGTGGATCACATGTCTGCATGGATGGTCCAGGAAGTTGTGGATCATTTTGCTAGGCAGGGGGGGGGGGGGTTATGGGGTAGGTGATCCCTGATGCGTGATCCGCGGATCTTTATGGGGGGGGGGGGCTTTGGGCCCCCGCGGATCAGTGATCCGCGGACTGCCTACTATACACAGGCATGATCTTGCTTGAAGTCTACCACGATGAGTTTTTCGTGAACTTAGCGTGTGGTGGAATCTTACTAGTGTTTATATGGAAGCCATGACGTAAGATTTGAAATGCAAGTCTTTGCAGTGTGGCATCTCCAGCGTGTTGAGAAACCGGGCACCTTCAGTAATGAGCATTTGTAGGCACCTACTGATATGGCGGCCGCGCGCGCGCAACGGATGTCGGTAATGGGAAAAGACGAGGCGTGTCTTCCAATCTATGGGGCGTAGGAGTGCCGTGGGGCTGTGCCCCAGTGAACAGGGGGGTGACTGAAGTTATGCACAAGGTGGCGCCGGAACCTGTGCAGGCGCCAGTGGATGCCATCCCAGGGCTCAAACCTGGTTGCTTGGAGGATATGACGGACCGCCGAAGTGAGCATGTATGTGTTGGCCACGCAAAGTGACCAGAGTGCCACGGTGTCCCAGAGGTAGGGCCAGATGATGGTCTGCCACAAGTGGCCTGGCATCGTATCTAGGCAAAAACGTTGTGGCTTGACACGCCAGTTTTTCAGTTCATCCAATTTATATTTGCGTACGTTGCGCACTGTTGGTGGACCCTTCTTGGTACCGGTCGTCCAATACTTGTCCACCCCATGTAGGGCAGCCAGGTTGTGTATGTAGGCCAGCGCCCAGTTGCGCGCATCGCGTGTGGATGGTGCGACATGCAAGACTGCAAATTGTTTGGAGTCCTGTAGGTCTGCCAGGGTGCGCTGTAACATACCCGCCCTACAAACTGCGGCCAGTTTACCCATGTTTTTGTCACAGCCCTCGGACATACATTGGGGCACCCACTTTTCTCGGGTTGCACCTACACACTGTTCCCATGCGTACCAAGGGGCCATAATATGCTGTGTGCACCAGCATTGGCGCGCAAATGACAAGAGGGAGGAATACAGTTTCGATGCCTGTTCATCTGCAATTCGTTCAGGGAGGAGGCGGGTGAGGACGTCTCTAGCCGATCGCACAACGGACGTACGCACTGAGTTCCATGTTGGGCAAACATCATTGTTGCCATGCTGCAGTAGCACCCGGGAATCAGTGCCGAAAATCTGTCGGAGCAACTGTGGATGATGCACAAATAAATGTCCCTGGACCAGGGGTATTTTGAATTGTTTGGCAAGGGTAGAACACTGGCAGGGCAGGGTCACAGCCTGTTTCATTTTGTCTGCTGTATCATAGCGGATGTCATCCTGCAATAGCTGACTGACCATGGGGTTGCGGGTGGACAGCAGTCTCGTGCTGTTAACCAGGTAGTCCCGATACTGCAAAGGCAGGGGTAGGGAGTGCAGGAAGTCTTTGAACAAATGGAGGAAGGGAAACGTGTGTGTGTTTGTCATAGCTGGCAATTGTAGTGGCACGTGGTTGGGTAGGGAGAGGCCTGTAAGCATTTTTACCCTGTGTGCGACTTTTTGGTGGCAGCGGTTGCAAATGGGACCTTGGAAGTGTTTTTCGCCCATGTTAAGATGCGCAGTTGGACATGGATGGGGACATTACATTTCAGTTTGTCAGTAATATGGTGTGTTGTCCATTTAGGAGGAGTTTCCATTTGCGGTCGGTCGGGTATACACCTCGTACATTGAGTGTATGTCCCATTTTACTTATTCAGAACAACTCGTGTGCGTCGGCTGTGTGTTTAGGCCAGGCTTCAAGGATCACAACTCCAAAATTCTCGGGGCCTATTCTGAACATCGTGGGGTAGAACAGTCCCATGCCACGGATTCCACGGCGTATGCCATGATTGAGCTGACCTGATATGTTGCATAAACCGAACTATAGCTTTTTTGAGTTGGCCGATTCCACATGTTTGGCCGATGTACACCCGTTCTGTTCTGGCCGACCAGATCGCATACATCAAAGTGCCCTCGGTATCTAGGGGGAGGAAGGGTTTGCGACAGAAAGCGTATAATCGGCGTAGCCATTGGCACGGGGCAATGGCCAGTAACTGGTTCATGGTATTCAAATGGGCCACCCATTTATTCCTTTGGCTACCGCCCGGGATGTTCCCCGACGTCACCGGTCACCTCCTGTGCTTTTGTTGGGTATGGGGGTTTTTGAGGGCGCTGGATCTGCTGAGAATGGTGGTTTGGTCCAAAAATTGTGTTTTGAATGTGAAGCTGAAAATGTTCCCACATTTTGGTAAAATGTTACCCAACATGTTCCCCAACATGCCTGACGACGTTCTACGACGTCCTCGTCGTCAGGCATGCTGGGGAACATTACTTTGTTACCGGGTACAATATGCGGGTACATGTGTTCCCCGGTACACATTTTGTCATTTTTCCTCTTGTCCTGTTTGTTCATTCCCGCATTTGTGCAACTCAGAGGTCCCTTGTGCATCTGGGTTGCCCTCCCTTCTCCTAGGCACCCTGTTTCTTGCACCATGCCATGCCTCCCCCCGGACTACAACCCCAAGGAGCACGCCTTGGAGGTGGTGGAGGCGGCGAAGTTGAAGGTGGGGAAGCCCCTGCTGGTGCAGAAGAGGCAGAGCCGCGGGGGCGTTCACTTTGGCACCATCAGCAAGGTACCTTTGTTCATTGCACTCCTCGTGTTAGGTTTGCATTTTTCCCTCCACGCATTTCTTTTTCCTCTTCTCCTCTTTGCAGCTAACAACGAGGGAGATCATCCTCATCGACGCCGTCAGCTACAATGCCTCGCAAGCTAAACCAACAAATGTCAGGTTGTCCTTTCGTATCCCTTGTTACTTTCCCACGTTTGTGTTTCCGACTTGTATCCCGTTGACCCCGTTTTGCTGCCTTCCCCCTTTCGTCGTCGGACGTTTCCTTGTGCAGGCGAGTTGGGCTCCACCACTGCCGCCGAGAGCGTGTCGTCTCGCTTTGGCGCCTTGTCGACCTCAAGCCCCAAAAGAAGAAGAAGAAGAAGAAGGGGGACTCCAGCAGTGAGGATGAGTCCTCCTCATCGTCATCATCCTCTTCCGCTTCTTCTTCTTCAGCCTCCTCCAGGTATGCCCGCCTTCCTATGGATAGTCTCACTTTGTTTCACATTGTTCCTCGACCCCTATCCTTTCGTTGTTCAGCGATGAGAATGACGAAGAAGAGAAGGAGGACGGGGAGTCGTCAGACAGTGTGGAGGAGGTCAAGAGCGAGGAAGAGGAGGACGTCAAGGGAAAGGGAAAGGGAAAGAGTGCAAAGAAGGGGAAGGTGGCCCCCAAGGAGGAAAAGGAAGCAACGAAAAAGGAAACAGAAATCAAGGCAGAGGGGAGCGCACAACGTTACGACAAAGGAAAAGGAAAGGAGGAAAAGGAAGCAACGAAAAAGAAGAGGCACGGGAAGGACAAAGCAGAAGAGGAGGACGAAGAGGAAGAGAAGCCCACAAAAAAGAGGAAGGGCGGAGAAGAAGAGGGAGAGGAGAAGCCCAAGAAGAAGGCCAAGGCGGTTCCGGTCGGTAAGTTATGCCGGTTCGCAAACGTCGAACCCTCTAAGACAGGGGGTGCCAGGAGTGTGCCGGTAGGGAGCACCCGCCGGGAGAGGACGGTCGCCGGCGCGGGCCACGCCCACAGGATCGAGAAGTTCACCAACAAGCTCGGGGACCTCATCGGCATCAAACCAGCCCAAGTCAAGCAGCACTATCGTGTTTGCCTAGACACGGGCAGCCGGTCGGACAAGGGACACCGGCGTTCCCTGCTGTCGGCCTGTCTCATCACGGCCTGTGAGGCTGAGGCAGATGTGCTGGACAGGGCCTGCGGCGTGCGCGGAGAATACAGGTTCGGGCGCAAGAAGGCCAGCGAGATTGTTGAGTCGGAGGAGGACTGCCCATGGTCGGGGGCATTCATGTACGCAGGTGTGCGCGTTGGGAACGCTGGGAACGTCGGGGAACAAATATGTTACCGGGTACATTTAGCGGGTACACGTGTACCCGACGCTAACAACGTCGGGAACAAATATGTTACCGGGTACATTTCGCGGGTACACGTGTACCCGACGCTAAGAACGTCGGGGAACAAACTTGTTACCGGGTACAATACGTGGGTACACATTTGTTACCGGGTACATTTAGCGGGTACACTTGTACCCGGCGCAGAGAACGTCGGGTAACAATTTTGTTAGCGGGTACAATATGCGGGTACACGTGTTCCCTCTTGTTTTCGTTTTTTTTTTCTGTCTGCAGTGGAGTTCCTGAAGCAAGTGGCAGTGTGCCCAGGCTGCGTGGGGACCGAGGACTTGGAGGAGGCCCTCAACGTGGATGACGACGAGCAGCATGGCAGCCCCGAGTCCTCCGTCCACAGCCCCCCGGGTTTGACCGCGCAGACCCTCCGTCGCCACGAGCGCCAGTAACAGAAGCACCAGCAGCCGCTGCAGCACCACCATCACCAGCATCAACACCAGCAACAGCCCCTGGTCCCACCCGACAGACGCCGCAGGAAAGTGGGAAGCGTGGCCAGTGGCATGAGTGGGCGCAGCGACAAAAGCGCGATGTTCGGGTACGAGATGGCAGACCTGTGCGAGCTGGCCATCGAGGACTTGATGGCATTGCGGACAAAGTGCGGGCGGTGGCTGAAGCACATCGAGTTGGAGATCGAGGAGCGGCGGCAGGAGCAGCAGGAGGTGGCGGAGAGGGAGGAGGCGGAGGCAAGAGCGGAGGCAGCACGCCGCGGGAGGCTGAGGGCAGAAGCGGAACACCCCCCGGACCCCCAGTATGACCCCAGTATGCCCCCCGAGGACGGGGACTGGAGCGGAGACCCCGCGGCCCACCCCACACCCGACGCCATCCCCGAGCCCAAGACAGAGGACATCCAGCAGGCCATGGAGGACGACACCGACAAGCATGAAGTCGTGCGGATGTGTCCGAACTGTCGGATGGAGTGGGATGTGGAGTCAGCGCCGGAGCTGTGCCCCGAGTGCCCGAATGTTGAGCTCATCACCCTGGAGTGGCTGCCCGGGTCTGACCATAACGTTACGGGCTTTGGCCCACGGCAAGTATGTGTCCCGGTGCCGTTCCCGCTGCCTTTAGCTATTCCTTTTCACAATCGTGTGTATGTGTGTTTCCAGAGGCACAGTGCAAAAGCTGAGTCAGAAGCAGCTGCAGAAGCAACAGAGGCAAAAGAGGCTGAGGACGAACAGACGGTATGTGGCCGGGTCGCTGCTGTTTGCCCGGTTGTTCTGATGCAAAATTCGTGTCTCTGTGTTTCCAGGGCCACGCCCACGAAGGAGAGGCAGAAGCAACAGAGGCAAAAGAGGCTCAGGACGAACAGATGGTATGTGGCCGGGTCGCTGCTGTTCGCCCCGGTTGTTCTGATGCAAAATTCTGTGCGTTTGTGTTTCCAGGGCCATGCCACAGAAGGAGCTGATGCTGAAGCTGAGGGTGCTGCAATGGACGACGAGCAGAAAGTATGTGTCATGGTGACATGGTCACCACTGTGGGTTGTTTTGGCTGTTGCACTATTGCACTATTGTGTTTGTGTGTGTTTTCAGGGGCACGCGGCAGACGGAGCTGCAGCCGAGGCAGGCGCAGAGGCAGACCGAGAGCAAGAAAACAAGGAGGAAGCAGAAACGGATCCTGAAAGCAAAGAGAAGGCACAGGTAGGTCCAACTTCTTGTGTGTGCAGGAACAGGGGTACACATGTACCCCCGAATTGTACCCGCTGTACCCCAACGTTCTAAACGTTCTGAACGTCGCTGTTGTCCGGGTACACGTGTACCCGTACAATGTACCCGGTGTTCCCCGACGTTCTGAACGTCGCTGTCGTCCGGGTACACGTGTACCCGGATAATGTACCCGGTAACAAATAGTGTTCCCCGACGTCGCTGTCGTCCGGGTACACGTGTACCCTGATAATGTACCCGGTAACAAAATAGTGTTCCCCGACGTTCTAAACGTCGTTGCTGTTCGGGTACACGTGTACCCACGTGATGTACCCGGTAACATCTGATGTTCCCCGACGTTTCTGCAGGCTGCAAAGAAGGAGAAGAAGGAGAAGCGGGAGGCGGCCTTCCTGGCCCGCCAAGCGGCTCTGCTGGCCGCAGTTCAAGGGTCACGGCAAGAACCCCCGCCAGCGAAGGGGCCCCCGCTGCTGACGCAGCACGAGAAGACCGATGAGGCGTGAGGGTGGAAATGGACTTACATGTGTGTGTGTGTGTGCAGTGCGCGCGCGATCCGCGTAGACAGCGCGTTTGTGCTGTGCGTGAATAGGTTGGAAAAGTAGTGCGCACAATTTGCACAAGAAGCAGTGCGCACGGACCGGGTGCCTAACCGTGACCCCTGAATGGCATTATTTACTCAGTTTCTTCACTCTTCTTTGGACTGACCGCACAATGTTTGGACCGGGTGCCTAACCGTGACCCCTGAATGGCATTATTTACTCAGTTTCTTCACTCTTCTTTGGACTGACCGCACAATGTTTGGTGGAAAAAATGAATCAACCGATCACTTCGTGCAAAGCGTGCCGGGGCAGGTAGGGACTGAGACGGAAGATGCAGGTCCGCAGGTTCACACGGCAATGCTTGGAACAACTATGCAGGTCCGCAGGTTCACAGGTCAATGCTTGGAACAACTATGCAGGTCCGCAGGTTCACAGGTCAATGCTTGGAATCTTAGCTCAGCCGTGCCTGAGCTTTGGTTTTGCTCGTCGGGTGGTGTGTGTGTGCGCATGCGTGTGTGCAGTGAGCCTCTGTACTTGTAGAGCATTTTTGCTTGTTGCCAGCAGACCATAGGTGGTCACACGTAGAGCCTGCTCCGTGACACTTTGGAACGACCCGGTCTGTGATTATGTCAGTTGACGATTTTGCCGTCTTCGCGAAGGGAACAATTTGTTCCCAGTTCATTGATAGCGTTCCCATGCTGGAGATAGCCAGGGCTGCCTCGCAGGTGGAGATGAAGCTGTCGGTGCTGCTGGAACGCAGGTCAGAGTGGGAGGCTGGTTTCGTCGCCAGGTACGGAATAGAGTTGGGGGAGGTGGGGCTGGTGAAGATGATCGCCTCGTATTGCGTCATGGCCCAGTGCGACCTGGATGTGGCGTCGCTGGGCTTTGTCAAGGTGGAGGTACCGCCCCAGCAGCCGCAGACGGTGTCGCCAGAGCTTCAGGAGCTCAAGCAGTTGGTTCAGGGACAGGCCCTTGTGATGGAGGGCCTGCGCAAGCAGTTGGAGGCGGTCAGTGCCAAGGCCGAGGCGGAGTCCAAGAGGAAAATGGCGAAGGTCCCGCCGCTGTGTAAAGCGGAAATCGTGAAGGTGAGGGAGTTGGATGCTAAGCCCCAGTGGATCTTCGCCAGCCTTCTCGCGCTGTCCACCTTGTTGTGGCGCAGGGAGGTGCCCCAACACGAATACGTCTCCAAGTACAAGGACAAGGAAAAGTTCACGGACGCCATCCTGGACGAGCTGGCGCCGGTGGTGGACGCGGACTCCGCGGACACGGAAGTGTGGCAGCTGGAGTCCATGGATGATGACGAACTTACGCGCCTTCGGAGTTTTGTCCAGGCGGTCTGGACGTTCACGGTGACTAGCCTGTCGGCATACAGGGGCAAGAAGGGCTTGGACCCCGGACCGGTCGGCGAGGGGTCGGACGCGGCCGAGGATGCGTCCGATGTGCCTGTGCTGTCCGCTGGTTGTACGGGAGCGGCGGAGGAGGAGGTGGTGGGGCGGCGGCTGCAAGCCATGAAGGGTAAGTTCCGCGTTGAGGGGGGCCGCCGCCTGTACACCGCCAAGCCGGGTGCCGAGCCGATGGACGTCACCAATGCCCCGGTGACAGCGTGTCGGGCATGCAAGAACGCTGGGAGGGGAGTGAAACGGCATTGGTTTCACGAGTGCCCCGGCTTTGACTGATGGGGAAGCTGCCCCATCCGGCCCATCCCTCCCGAGCCCCGGGGGGCCTTGGTGGTTCTCGGACCGTCGGACTTCCGGGATGGCGAGGACGTGGTCTGGCGCCTGGTGTGGGCAGCGTGGAGACGGATATGGAAGGAGGATGAGATCGCCTCCGTGGACGCCCTGCAGGCATCCTCCTGGGCAAAAAGCACCATGGGTACGTATTGTACCCACTTCCGCAAGATGGCCCTCTGGGTGGGCTACACGCCCACATCCGAGCTTGAACGAGCGGCGTGCCGCTACATTTTCCAGTTATGGGGACTGGGGTACTCGGGAAGCTCCCTCAAGGTCGCAGTGTCGGCGTTCCGGGCGCTGGAGGACATGGGATGGCTGCCCGCGTTCGTCAGTCGCCGGGTCTGGCGCTGTGCCAAGTGGGCGCCCACGGAGCCGGCCCTACGGCCCTACGCAGGTTTGGACGACCTCCGCAACTTCGCGCTGGCTTGCACGGAGCGACCGCAGTGGACCGTCTATGGGATGGCAGTCCTGGCGTTCACCTGCCTTCTGCGGGTGGGTGAGGCCGCGCCCCTCCGTCGGGGGGGATCCCGGTGTCGGGGATTGGCGTTCCGCACGGTCAAGGTGGCGCCGCGCATCGTGCGCAGGCGACTCGGGAAGTATGCCCGAGAGTGGCTGGGCTGGCTCGATGCCACGGGGGCCACGTCTGCTGTCGTCGGAGCGCAATTCTGTCCGCAGGGACCAGCTTTCATGCAGTCGGTCATGGCTGCCGCGTTGGGGGGCAGCGACAACCCCCACGCCAGGTGGCACGCATGGAGGCGAGGGGGCTCCGCGGCCCTGCGATGGTTGGGGCTGCCCATCAAGTGGCTGGCTTGGTGGGGGCGGTGGCTTTCGGAGACGGTGGCAGTCCACTACGCCGACGCGCCCGACGACTTCGTCGTCACGACCGAGGCTGTCCTCCCCTGGCCCCCTGACAACCATGCAGGAGAATTCGTTTGGCGCGCCGTGTCCCTCCGGGACGTTTTCCCGAAGGAGCTCCTGGAGCTCTGTGCCCCTGATGCCGATGAGCCCCCACAATGGGGAGGTGACGGGGATGGGTCGGCAGGAGGTCGGGGTGGATCGTGCCCTGGGGAGTCCGCGAGTCCTGCCGCTGCGGGAGCTGCTGGGAGGGAGGACCGGGCTGGCGCACGTGACCCGGGGGCCCCTCCGGCCCTTACGGCTGTTGAGGGGTCCTCAGGACGCGGGCGCCGGCCGCGGGGGGACGGGGGGGGGGAAGTCATTGATGTGGATGCAGACCCCCCACCTGCCTCCGCAGCAGGCTCCTCCATCAGGCGGCTGCGCATCGCGGCCCGCAGGACGGGTGAGGTCGCGTCCGTCTTGGGCAAGCGGAAGGCCGCGGGCCCGGCCAGGATTGTGGGTGCGGCTGCCCGAACGGCAATTTCCCGTCGCGTCGGAGCTGGGTCAGTGGGTGCGGGAGCGCCTTCGGACCGGTGAGTGGGACGCCTGGTTGTGCTCCCTGCGGGCTTGTCTGCCCCGCGCACCGCCTGGTTTACTGGAGCGTCGCCTGTTGCAGTTTCTGGAGTGGGGCAGTGAGGCTGCCCGTGATCTCAGACAGCCGGAGTTTCTGCGAGTATTGGCTGTGGCTTTGTCCTCATTTAGCCCTGAGGTTTGGGAGTCGCTCTTGCATGATTCGACGTCGCCCAAATTGCTTATGCAGCGTATCAGGGAGGAGGTATTGGCGCGGGGTTTGGGGCCGGTGGGGCGTGTGGATATCCCCCGCGAGGTCTGGGATAGTTGTGTGCCGGACGGCTTCGCAGAATTGGTAGGCAGGCAGTTTACTGGGATAATTCCCCCGTCGGATGAGGCGGTGGTCATGATGAGGGCATTGCGGGACCAGGGTTTGCTTTTCCCCCTGCCGCCGGGGTCACCTGGGCCCAATGGGGGTGTTTTTGCGATACCCAAGACGGAGGAGAAGTGCAGTTTGATTGTCAATCTGGTGCCCCTTAATGAGGAGATGCGGTCTCGGCCGGAGAAGTTCTCCCTCCCCTCTGTGGAGGTGTTGGCCCTTTTGGCGCAGGTGGCACAGCAAGGGTCCTCCTTTTTCCTCCCCTCTTTTTATGCCCGAGCGCGTTGCATGAGGCCGGTGTGGGATGTTCTGTCCCTGCCGGGGGGGGGGGGGGGAAGAGCTGTGCATGTGCCACATCGACCTGAGTAATTGCTTTTGGTCACTACAGCTGCCGCGCGAGTTCTGGGGTGCCTTTCGCGTCTCGGATGGAGAGGGGGGGGTGTTGGCTTTCCGGTGCTTGCCCTTTGGGTGGAAGTACAGCCCCCTCCTGTGCCAGCGAGTGTTAGAGGGTCTGGTGGCCGGCGCGGGGCTGTTAGGGGTGCTGGTTTTAATTTACTTGGATGATGTCCTGGTTGTGGGGCGCGGCCGCGCGCGTGTGCGAGAGCAGACGGCAAGGGCGGCGGAGGCGTTGCGCCGTGCAGGTGCTGTAGTCAGCCCAAAGAGTACGTTGGAGCCTGTGCAGCGGCTGGTGTGGCTGGGGAAGGATATTGATTTGCAGGGGGGGGAGGTGCGGACTGCTGGCAACGCGTGGGAAGCTCTGTTTGCGCATTGGTTGAGGTTGTCTGTGGGACCCTGTAGGGTAAAACGGCTGCAGCAGTTCTTGGGGCGGGCACAGTGGATATGTCGCCCGGGTTCTGGGCACAGTCCGCACCTGTCTGGTGTGTGGGCTCATGTGCTGTGGGCGCCCCCCCGGCTGCCGTTTACCCCAGTGCGTTTGCTTAAGTCTATGTGCGTGGCGTGCGTGCTTGCTAGGAGGCAATGGTCAGTGGTGTCCCTCCCCAGGGTGGTGAAGCGATCGCCGTTGGTTGTTTACGTCGACGCGGCGCTGGACGCGGGTGAATACCGGCTGGGCCTGTTTTCGATGGATGTGGGTTCTCGATCGGTTGTGCCCGCGGAGCAACCGCCCAACCAGCAGTGTGCGGAGGCTGCCGCGCTGCTCTGGGGCTTGAAGCTCATCCTCAATGTAGGCGTTCGGGAGGCCCATTTGTTTGGGGATAATGCGGCGGCGCTAGTGCAGTTCCTTCGGTGTAAAGCCAAGGTGGGGCGTAAATTCCAGCAGTCCATTCTGAAGCGTTTCCGCTACCTGTGGGCGTCGTGCCCAGGCTTCACGGTATATATGCACTGGGTGCGTGGTTCACATAATCCCGCTGATCCTATCAGTAGGTTGAGTGACAACTTCAATGGAGATCTGGGTTTGGCGCGCGAGGTGGCGGCGCGCAGGGTTGGGGATCTCTGGGCCTTTCCCGATAGGCGCACGGTTTTTTTGTGGACCCTGGGGGTGCCCATGGGGCCCTTTGTTCTGCCGCATTCGTGGAGAGCGGGCCTGTGGTCCCCGGGGGGTGGTGAAGGGGGGGCGGAGTTCCACGAGGTTTTTTTGCAGTACCGCTTGGAGGAGTCAGTGGGTGCAATGACTTGATGTCGTGTAGTGCCGTCGCCTGCTTGTAGCACTCGTTTATCTTGGTGCATGTGATCATGACCCGGCGCCGCCGTAACCGCCATGCGCGCAGCGGCAAGCGGAGGCGGGGCAAGAGCCGCTCGCGCAAGCGCTCGGAGAAGGCCGCTCAGCGGCGCGCGGCGCGGCGCCGCGCCGCGCTGCGGGAGAAGTTGGGAGCCTTGGTGGGCCGCAGGGCCTGTCACCGGGTGCTCCTCCGGAATGGGGTGCGGCTGTACGTCGCGTATGGCGTGCCAGAAGATCCCGGGGAGAGGGACGACTTCCTGGGTGCCGCGGCCATGGACATCGCCAAGCGGGTTCGGGGGCAGGCGACGCGGCGCACCACCGCGGTTGGGGACCCCGGGGTGAAGCCAGGGGGCAGGCACACTTGCGGGGGGATGTGGGATGTGGTGACGGGGTCGAGGGGAGGTCAGAGGGTGGTGGTGTCGCTGACGGACTGGAACGGGGGTCGTCGTACCCCCGTCCCGTATCTATGGGTGCAGGGGTCTTATCCCTTGGTGGTGAGAATAGCTGGCCACTTCAGGCCGTTGGTGTAGTCTGTTTTTTGGGTGGTCAGCCGGTCTCCGAGGGGCTGGGATGGGAGTGTGCGCTCACCCTTTGCTTTGCGTTCTGTGTCAGGTCTCTGAGTGCCACCCTGAGGGTGTGGCGTGCGTTGCGCATGGGAGCCGCTGGGTCTCAGACCTGCGCCGGGGGGGGGGGGGGGGGGGGTTATGCGGCAGTTTGGCATGAACGAGACCCACGAGGAGGCGGCACACTGACGAGATGTGCCACAGGAGACGTGCGTGTTTTGCCTCGTGTTTGCGTGTTTGCTTGTGGTTTTAGCAAAATCTTAGCTCAGCCGTGCCTGAGCTTTGGTTTTGCTCGTCGGGTGGTGTGTGTGTGCGCATGCGTGTGTGCAGTGAGCCTCTGTACTTGTAGAGCATTTTTGCTTGTTGCCAGCAGCCCACCCGTCCCGCCCAATGACGCTATTTGCGACTTCTATTGCCCATACCGGGCTTTTGTGACTGCCCACGAGGAGGCGGCACACTGACGAGATGTGCCACAGGAGACGTGCGTGTTTTGCCTCGTGTTTGCGTGTTTGCTTGTGGTTTTAGCAAAACAACTATGCAGGTCCGCAGGTTCACAGGTCAATGCTCCCCACCGAACCAAGATTGCTATTCTTTTGCCACTAGGAAAGGATGCGATGGAAACGTGGCCCCCTCCGTGCAAAGAAGTGTGCCACCCAAATCGGTGCGGGTGAACCTAGGCGTGGCCAATGCGTCCTTGAAGGAGCGCGCAGCCCCCTAGAGGTCTGGGAATACATGACCGACCCCGTTCTCCACCTGATGGAAAAGGCACTCATCAAAAAGGGCAAACAGCACCTCACCGGATACGTGCCGAACTACTTTTGCATGCGGCTGGCTCTGGGGATGGTTAATCCCACCCGGATTGATGACATCTGGGACCCCGACGCCGCTGCCTACAACCCCCGTCTTAGTCGGTTGCTGTCGCGCCGCAAGTTCTGGGAACTACACCGCTACGCGCGACCCAACGTGGTCGAACTAGTGGCCAAATGCAGCAAACACTGGGCTGCAGCATGGATCGTGGGGGCTTTTGTGGCCGGTGACGAGGCCATAGCCCCCCACAAGGGGAAGGGGCCAATGAGGATGTACATCCCTCGCAAACCCCATGCGACGGGGATAAAGTTGTACGTCTTGGCCGACGCCACGGCGCCCTATGTACTAGACATGTACATCTACAAGGGCAAGTGCAGGCTGCGGGGTGCCCGCCGGTACAAGTGCGCTGGTCGTTTCACGGCAAGCGAAATTACAAATTACTGGGCCGACCAATTGCCGCGGGACACAACACTAGTGTGCGATAGCTTCTTCGGGAGCCACAAAACGGCGGATAGCCTAGCAAGCCGGGGGATACCATTTCTCTTTTTGGTACCCAAAAATACCAAAGGCGTGCCGGTAGCGGGACAAGGACTTAAGGAGGGAGCGTATCGTGTGGGCCACACGAAGGCTGGGTACTCCTTGTATGCATTCAAAAGCCCAAAGGTGGGTAGCAAGGCGGGCAAGGTGGTGCCAATGCTCACGAATTGCGAGGTGGTTGGACAATTCACCACCCATAAGCGTGGTTATGAACTACCAACGGTAGTGCAAGTGTACCGTCAAGCATCGAATGGTGTGGACGTTTGCAACCAGCTGGCACTACAGCTGCGCGAGACCAATCGCATGCGAACATGGAGTGCCGCAGTGCGCGCCCTGGTCATGCGCTATGCCGCGGTGAACGCCTACACGGCTTCCAATGTGCTGGGCGTGCGCCAACCCAGCCTGACACTTGGTGAGTTTCAATGGCTCACCATCAAGGCCGTGTTTCCGGACATTGAGCGGCCAATCGGAGGCGTGGTGCACGTGCCGGTGCAGTGCGACAAGGTGCGCATGCGATGCAAACAGTGCGGCGGCGAGACAAACTGGATGTGCAGTGGGTGCGGCGACTCTCTCCACGTGAAGTGCTTCGCCGTGTACCACAACGTGTAGCCGCGGACATGCAGGTTAGTGGTCATAGGCCGTCGGGGGAAGTACCCGGTCGGGAAGCTCCCACTAACGTTGGCCCCTGCAAGAGCTAACGACCCCTGTTGCTGCCACCCCTCGAAGGCTCTGGCTGGGGATGGAACCGCAACACCATGGTATGTCGACAACAAATGGGTACATGGGAACATGTGTTACCGCTTTTTGTACCCGGGTACACGGTGTTGTTCCCCACATGTTCTGACAATGTTCTAAACGTTCCGTTATGCGGGTACACATGTACCCGCATATTGTACCCGGTAACAAATAGTGTTCCCACATATCTTCGTTTAGAACGTCCCAGACGTCGGGGACGTTCTAAACGTCCGGGTACACTATTTGTTACCGGGTACAATATGCGGGTACATACCGCAAATTGTTACCCGACGTTCCCAACATTTGACGCTCCCAACAAATCACAGCGTTTTTTTTTGTTCCCACGTGGGTATATGCGGGTACCGGTGTACCCTACGTACCCGGTAGCCAAAGGATTATGCTGGGGCCAGCGGTGTGCATTGCGGGGCTCAGTAGTTAGTGTGTCCCACTGTGTCCAAAACTCGTTGCATATTTGTGCTTTGTTGGACAGGAGGCCTGACAGCCAGAATTTTGCTTCGGCGCCTTCGGTGCCAAGAGGATTTAAGCTTCAAAAATTTCGGCCTGCCTTCGGCGGGGACCATAGAAGGACCCTGGGAGGAGGGGGGTCCCAGCCAAAACCCCCTGCCCCCCCCCCCCTTTTCAGACCCCCCCCCCTTCAACTCCCCTCCCCCTCTTCTAATACATCCCTGGGCATGACCCACCTTGGCTTGCACGCAAGCACATGTGTACTAAGTATAATTGTAATTGAAATTACACCACAGGCGAGTGGTTGCTTGACCCTTTTCGACGGAGGTTGACATGCGGTGCCCCAAACGCAGCCACCCAGCGGCCTCATGCGCACGCGCATGCCCACAGCAGTTTGGCATGCCAACGGATGTGGGGCTTCCGGCCGCTCCTCTTGGGCGGCCTCGTGGTTGCATTGCCCACCAGCCGTGCGCCGTGCGAGGTGTACTATGGGGACGCCGCCTGTGATGACCGCACCCCGGCGGCGCAGGCCTTTCAGGAAATCGCAAGACTGCAGAGCCCCGCCGACTGCCGGACGGCACCGCTGCTCGTCAATGACGCGCCCCGGCGGCAGGCCGGCATCGGCTCTCGGTTCTCGTTTTACCGGGCCTGCCTGGCACTGGCCGTCAGCCAGTCGCGCACGTACGTGGACGTCGCCTGCGCCCGCTCCTCGGACTGCCTGGCGGAGCTCGTGGAGCCCTGGACGACGTGCAGCGCCGCCGACGTCGAGGCCGCGAAGGCGCAGGGCCGGGCCGCTGTGATCACGAACCTCGAGCCGTGCCACCCGTTCTTCCAGGCGTCCCCCCGCCGGCAGTGGCCGGACGTCGTGTGGGCGGCCGCCGCGACCAGTTTCCTGCTGCGCCCCACGGAGGCCCTGCGGGCCCGCATCCGGTACGACCTCGACCACATGCCCCCGTTCCGGATGGGGCTGCATGTCCGCCACTGCGACAAGGGGAGCGAGGCGGTCCTGCAGCCGCTGGAGGCCTACGTGCGCCTGCTGTCGAGCCGCGCGCCGCCGGACCCCCTCGACGCGCCGAGCCCCATGCTTCTCGTGACCGACGACCAGGCGGTGTACCGGGAACTGGCGCCGGATCCGACAACCACCGCGGCCCCGTCCCCCCCCCACGGCGCGCGCGCGCCGTTCCTCTTCGGCAACGGCAGCACGCGCGCCCTGCGGGACTGCACGTGGTGCGGCGCCGGCGTCGGCGCGAGCGGCCAAGGGGCGTGCTACCGGGCGCACGAGGAGCGCGCGCTGATCGACCTGCACCTTCTGGCGGAGGCCGCGGTGACGGCGTTCACCTTCTCCTCGAACTACGGGCAGCTGCTGCTGCACCTGCAGCTCTTCAAGCAAGCGTTCTGCGCCGTGGCGCTGCCAGTGGACAGCTACTTCCACGCGCTGGGCCACGGCTGGGCCTACCTCCGGCAGGAGACGCCCCTTCCGCGGGAAGGGGGGCGCGTCCGCTTCGCGCAGAAGGTGACGCTGGTCAAGACCGGGGGTGCGGGCGGCGGGAACCGGGGCCGGACGGCGGCGCCGCTGTCGGCGGAGGCCGTCGCCGGCCTGGCCGAGCAGCGGGAGGAGCGCCGGGACCCCTTCGCGCGGGCGGTGCACGCGACGTGCAACGCCACGCCCCCGCGCGCGTGCGGCGATCTGCCCTCCGCCGTGCGGCAGGTCCGGTGCCACGTGCAGCGCCGCACGGACCGCGTGCAGGACGGCCTCGTGGCGCTGCGGTCGAAGATGCCAGGGCGACGCCGCTGGATCCGTTGGCTGCAGGTCGTCGACGGTGTTCTGGTGCTTTTCGGCGTTGTCTTTGGCGTGTGGGTGTGGCTTTTGAGGCGATCGGGCGGGGGGTGATGGGCGCTGCCGGGGTGGGCGGGGGGTGGCGGCCTCACTGGAAACGGGGTTGCGTCCGTTCCCCCACTAATCACCGGCCACCGGAGCGCGGCCGCGTCCGTCTGTCCGCAGACCAAAACCGCTGCCACTGTCGAAGGGTGCTGCCCAAAGTGGAAAGTGCGGAAAGTGGTGGCCATGTTCAGGATTCCACGGTCGAAATGGAGCAGGACCAAGAAATTTTGCACCGAGCCACTCAAGGAGTAAGTTTCACTATGTTGGCAGTCGATTGAACGCATGCATGTTCTTCATATCGACGGCACACTTCCTTTTATTTGTCAGTGTGTTCGGACCTTGACAATATCCGCAACGGTGACGGGGCACGGCCACGGCATACGTCACGCGGTGCTGATGGTGGGGCACGGCTGCTGCGGGGGGGGCCTCTGGAGCGCCGCGCCGCGGTCGGCGCCCGCCTCCGTAGAGACGTGCACCGCCTCCCGCGGTCTGGCATAGTGGACTGCATCGGGTGACCCCTCGACGGACATTGGGCCTCGCATCCCGCAGCCTCCGGCGGCCCAGAGTCCCACTTTACAATTCAGCGCCAGCGGTGCCCCCCGCCCCCCCACCCCCTCGTCTCTGCCGTCGCCGGGGGGTGAAGGGCCGAGCAAACGCCGCCGGCGCAGGGGATGGCCGGCCCCCGGGCGAAGGAGAAGGACCGGCAGCCGCTGTTGGTGCCGCCGGGTGAAGTCAAGGCCGCACCGCCGTTCACGCTCCAGTTGGGCTGTGGGGCACTCTGCCGTGGCAGGGGGTGTGCACTCGGCACTGAACACTACTGCCGTGCGGATCCGCTACCACAGCCACTGTGCGGTCATCGTGGCACTGGGCAGCTCTGAGCCTTGATCCTGAGAGGTTATCTCGAGTACTGTCAAGTGCGCATGCGACGCCAGCTCATCTTGGTCTGAGCCAGAAAAAAAAACCGCAGACTACTGCCCTGTGGATTCCTTCGATGTGGTGGTGCCGCGCCCCGCCGGGATGGATGCAAAAGGGTGCCTTTTCCTGTCTTATAGCATACAAACACTGTTGTGTTGACAAAACAAAGGCCATCAGGTGCAGACAATTGTATGGTAGCACACGTGTATCATACCAATGATCTTGTGGAACTGCCGGACATTGCTGCATATGCATCCCACGACATGCATGTGTAGAGCGCTGCGGGCCACCGCAACAGCCTGGCGGATCACAGCGAGCGGTGAGAGGTCGAGTGACACCGCCAACCGCCGGGAGAGCAGCAGCATCTGAGGGCTTTGTCCCCCATTCCCCATCCCATTCCACTCCCGCCCCCTCGGGTCGAGCACTGGGCGGGGGGAGGGTGTGTGTGGATGTCTGCATGTAAGGCCGTGCCACCGGTCTGACCGCCTGAGCTCCGGACGGACTACGGCACAACAGCAACGCACGCAGCCCTACTAACCCCCAGTGGAAGGGCCCCTCGAGTGGAAGTGTGGGGCTGCCACCGTTCTCCCGGATGCATCGCGGGGGCGGTTGTGCAAGGCCTGGGCACCAAGCCGTTGCTTAGTGGCAACCCGGCAAGTTGGTGTACGTACGATTGCAGACCCCCTGTGATAGGTTTCATTGTTCTCCCGAGGAGACGACTGGGTCCAATGTTGGTGGCTGGGTGGGTTGGCTAGGGTTTGCGTGGGCCCCCGTGATGTATTAGAACGGCCGTACGCCGTAGGAGGCCAGGTACCCCCCCTGGACCCCCCCCCCCTCCTTAGACCCCCCCCCCTTTTCAATGTTGCAGGCTGACAGCCAAAATTTTGCTACGGCGCCTTCGGTGCCAAGAGGATTTAAGCTTCAAAAATTTTGGCCGGCCTTCGGCGGGGACCATAGAAGGACCCTGGGAGGAGAGGGGTCCCAGCCAACCCCCCCCCCCCCCCTTCAGACCCCGCCTCCCCCCCTCCCCCCCTTCTAATACATCCCTTGTGGGCCCCCAATGAGCCCCCTCCGCAGGGATGCATTGGAAAGGGAGGAGGTTACCCCCCCCCCTCCAGAGGCCTTGTGCCAACCCCCCCCCCCCCCCCCCTCCAGGGCGCCCAGCCTATGCCCAGCCACTGTCCCCCTGACGCCAAGTGCCAGCCTCAATGGCATTTGTAACCAACAGTAACCGCCCCCAACCGCTTTGGCAACCTCCTCCAACCGCCTGCCTATCCGCCTCTGGGGCTGCCTCTGAGGCCCCTTCCCTTCCAATGCATCTCTGCCCTCCCCCCCCGAAGCATATTCCTTCAGCCTTTGTGGCGCACCCCGCCGGCCGCCACCTTCAGCAATGCCCTGCTGGAGACCATTGTCCTCCGCGATGATTGGCGTGGAGCTGTGAGTGGGCTCGGCACAGCGCGGTGGCATCCAGTTGTACTCCCATCGTGACCAGGCGGCAGGCACCACCGGAGGCCGGGCCTCCCCCACCCCGCTGTTGTGTTGGTCGTGCCATGCACCTCCTGCTGCTGTCAGCCCGTCATCCTGCAGCACTTCCGGGGCGCACTGGGCGTCCCCCACTGTGCCACGGGGCTGGGCTGGCGGCGGTCTTTTTCCGGCCGGAGTCCCCCGTCTTAGGAACATGGGGCGCATGCGTTGCGTTTCCTAGGGTCTCTGGACCTCAGGTTCACACCGGTGATGCAATACTCGTCGAACGAGGCGGTGGTGCCCCAGCCCCTGCCAAGGCAAGACGCCGATGTTTGATTGCAAACGTCAGTTTGTGTTTCTGTTCATAGGCCGTGCTGTTCTATCTCGGAAGGAAGACAAGACCCCACAGAGAAGCAGCAGTTGTGCATGGCGCCTGTTTGATGGATCTCGTCCCAGGCGCATTTGGGGGATTTTTATCATCTTTTGCTGTGATGGATCACTGTGGACCCGCTTGTGCCCGCCATCTACACGATGACAGTTCGTTAGCGCGCCGGGCACGCGCCGGGCGCGCCGGGCAAAGTTTTCCGACGCTTTGGTATGGCCCCTCGAGTTGGGGTAAAGGACTCCCACTCTTCGGTGCGGCCACTTGAGTGGTCCGTCACGCACAAGAGGAGGATTCTTTGATTTTGAGGTGGGTGGCCATGATGGGGCCAACAAGAGTAGGGTGCATGTGGTCGTCCCATTTGTTGGGCGAAAAAATGGGAAGTTATTTGATTGCCAGCAGTCATGCAATGTGCCTGTGCTTAGGGTTCCTGGGCTAGAGGAGGGGGTGATGTTTGGGGTTAAACGATTGTGATAGATGGCTGGGCACGCACCAGGCGCGCGCCCGGGCAAACGTACCCTCGATGTAGGACCAAGAGATCGTGGTCTTTGTACGACTGTAGACGAAAGCCCCGTCACAGTGATTCTAGCGTTTGCTGTGCAGTGAGTTGAGATTTGGTGCTGTTGAGCTCACGCAGTCTACCGATCCCCCGGTGCACCACCAGCCTCTGTTTTCGAAACGGTTCCCAATCCAGGGGTTGCATGGCTATCCGCTGTTGCGGCCACAGTTTTGGAGCCCTGAAGTCCCTCAGGGCCGCCCCATCATAGGTCACCGTGCGGTGCCACAACTGCTGTCCCCACTGCCGTGAGGCCTGTGTCCTCACCTCATCCAAACGTGTGTCCTGTCCCGCCCCCTGTCCAGGTAATACAAAGGACCGTGAAAAGTGGCCCCATGGGACGGGAAACTCAAGCCCAGACCACTCCAGCCCAATCCCACTATATGGCGCCAGCGGCCACAAGCACGGTTGCTGACAACAACAATGCAAGGAATGCCCAAGAAAGTCAAGACAAAGTTGCCCAAGCAGGGGGCGGAGAAGTGCATACCGATGCATCACAGAAAAACAGCATAAACACTGCATTCCACTAGTACCCCGCCCTTTGAGATCTCCCATCCCTTGCAATCCCCCCCCCCCCCTAGGAGACCGTCACTTCAATGTATTTCTAGTTAACATCTGTCACGGCGGTTGGTGTTGCCCATCTGTCACGCATGGCCTTGCATTGGTTTCCCATTACTTCAAATCAATCACCTGCGTGTGTTCTGTGATATTCTCTCTCCAAAAGCGCCGCAATGGATCAGGAGAACGCCCAACTCTCAAGGCTAGAGGCTGTGGCAGTTGCATCACCCAAGTCTCCAGAGTCGCCGGAAGGTAGCATGGCTTCAGAACCCCAAACGCACTAGCAGCCTGAACACTACCCCATACTACCAAGGGTGTGACAAGGTCCCAATCAACCAAGCCTTGGGATCAGATGTGGAGGAACCCCAGCCCCCCCAAAAAGGTCCCTGGTTTCCCACTCTTGCCGAGGATGTCTGTCCACCCGTGTTCTGTTTGTTTGCATCATTGGAGGACACCACACTTTGGGGGAGTGTAAGTGTATTCATCACCATTGCCAGTATTCCCCTTCAGTTCGTATACATGTATTTTCCTTCAGTACATCGTCAATGCGTTGTTTTGCCATTTGAAAGTAGTTTCTCTCTTTTTCTCTACACCAATAAATCGCCTGCCCAGACTGACAGCGGCAACCGCGGCTGTACCACTCCCCACCGTGTGCATGCCCATCGTGCTACCATTTGTGTGTTGGTGTGCGTTGGTGCCCAAGAAGAGGTGCAAAAGAAGAGTACACACTGGTCCACTGGTGCTTGTTGACTCCAAGAAGGGCCAGGGCTGCAGGCACACATGAGCACGCTTGGCACAACCCAACAACAAATGCTGTGCAGTTGCGCAAGAGAACACAGCAGCAAATGGAATACAGCAACACAAGAGAGCATAGCGACAAACGGAGTGCAGTAGCACGAGAGAATGCAGCAGCAAACAGAATGCGGCAGCACAACACAGTGTAGCCGGAACTGGAATGCAGCAGAGCAAGACAACGTAGCGGCAATCAGAATGCAGCAGCGCAAAAGAACACAGCAGCAAACATCATTTTTCGTCCACTTGTCCGCACCTTATCCATTTTTGCTTCTCTTGACCTACTTCAGTGTATTCTGGACGAAACACTAAACGAGGGTCCGCCCTTTCTCCGGGTCTTCAGCCAATCAAACATTTTCTCTGGCCCCTTCGGCGCAAGTCAGTTTAGGCCAAAAAAATTTCTTCGGCGCCTCTAATAACTCAGGGTCTCCTGCGGGGGGGGGGTCCCCCCCACAGCCCCCCCCACCCCCCCCCCCTTGGACACCCCCCCCCCCCTCTTAAGCAAAACTCTGCCCGCCACCCATTCCCTCAGGCGTGCCTCTGGCACGGGATGGCAGTACCGCACCGCACCGCCCGCGTGCGACCGGCGGCAGCGCCCTCCCCATGAGCCCCCGGTGCCCTGCGTTGGCGTCAGCAGCCCCCGAATCCGGACCCGGCCGGGCCCCCGAAGTACGGGCGCCCCAAACCCGACCCCCGGCCGCCGTTGTGAAGGCGCGGGGGCGTGCCATACGCCTGGTCCGCCTGGTCCGCCTGGTCCGCCTCCGATCCCCTGAGACGCTGGTGTGCGGGCGTGGGGGGCCCTGGACCCCATGGGCCTGAGGCAAGGGTCCCCCCCGTCGCTCATCGTGTGCCTTCTTGTGTTCTGGATGCCAATCTCATTCGAGGCTGGGCCGCCGGGAGGCTGCCTGATCTCCAGCCTCGGGAAAGATGGTGTCGGCCACAGAGTCTCGTCCGACGTGTCGTGCATCGTCGTGTCGCATGAGCTTGGCCTGCAATGGGTCCATCGCCCGTGGCATCGGCTGGAGCATATTCCTCCTGATCAAGTGCCCCAGATCCAGGCCTTTTTGGGGTTCTACGACTGGTACCCCCGGATCGAGCCCCACATGAAGGTCGTGCCGCGGGCCCCAGGGGTACCATCGGGCAGCAAGTGCCATGTGCCCGGGTGGCTTGACTCAGTCGCGGACCGAGCGAACCGAACATGCGCCACCGACCACGTCACCGTTTACGATGCGGACAACTGCTGGGACCGGTTCTTCTGCACGACGCTGAAGACGCCGGTCCTGCAGAACGTCCTGCATGGCCTCTGGGCCCGCGTGCGGCTGCAGCCCGCGTTGGCCATGGACGCCAACCGCATCCACGTCGCGATACACATCCGCCGGGGCGATCTGGGGCTGCGCCGGTGGCTGGACACGGGCTACTACTCTGCGGTCGCGGACGGACTTGTGCAACGGCACGAGCGGTATTTGAAGGCCCACCCCCGTGCCGGGCCGCTGGGCTTGAAGTTCTGGGTGCACACGGACACACGCAATCTCACGTTCCCTGTGCGGGGCTATCCGGTGGAGATTGTGTACGCCCATCAACACCCGCTGATCCAGTCCCTCCAGCTGCTTCTGTGGGCGGACGTCCTTGTCCAGTCCATCAGCAGCATGTCAGACATGGTGGCGCTGCTGGGGGGCGGGGCATGTCGGTGCTGTACCCCGCCTGCCATCCCGGGCATGGGCCGCTGCCGGAGTGGTACGTGGTGCAGTGCGACTATCAGGCCCATCGAGGGGCGATCAGTGCGCTGTGCTGGCCACCATCGCGGCGCAGTCCGGACGGGCTGTCACGCGTCCCCCTGGCCACTGGCGTCGACGGGGCGTGCCATGGGGTCCCCCCTCCTGCCCCCCCTGCCGCACCCTCCTGCCCCGGGACCGTGCGAGAAAAGGTTTCGGTATTGAAATCCCTGAAATCCGCCGCGGCCGGCAGCCGCCGGAAATTTTTCCTCCAATTTCTCGATGGCTCGTTGGTTGTTGTCATTGTTGTTATGGCCCCGCGCGCAAGGCGTGCCATGAGGCAAGTGCGTAACCCCCCTGCACCTGTGAGCCTTAAGACAGGCCCCCAAATCTAAATCCAAATCCCCCCCCCCCTACACTCAGACCCCCCCCCCCCCCACCCAACCACCCATATACCACTTGATGGGGGGGGGGAGGGATCACAGATCACAGGTCTATCGCCAACCCTGTCTACGGACAAAAAGATACCTGGAGAGCATGAAGACCTTTGCTCTGTGTCACAGCCCATGGACAACAGTTGGCTGTCCAGCAGCCCCCACCCGCACCCCCTCACACCCACCCACCAACCCTCAGCCAGCCAGCCACACACTATCAGACCCCCCCCCCCCCCCTCCGCTGGGTGTTGTTCAACTGGCCACTGAGCAATCCCCTGGACACCGAGGCGTCCGTCTTGCACTTCTGTTTGCACATGGCCCAGCGAGACAGTGACAGCAGGCCTGATCTGACATATACCCCCCCCCCCCCCATTGTAGCCTACTACACCCCCACAGTGCCAGCTGAAAGTGGAGCATTTAACGCAACCCCGTCCCCCAAAACAAGAACACGCCACGCGCATGCAAGTGCCCCAGGATATGAGTCACACAGGACATCGGTTAGTGAGTTCCTGTGGTTAGTGAGCCCCCCCCCCCCCCATGGTTCATGGTTGTATTCGGATATTATTTGCTATCTTTTTGCAAATCTTTTTTCTATCTGCAAAAGTTCCAAGTCTGGAGGCCCAGTTGGCCTACATAGTGGTAATAATCCCATTTTGGGCTCTGTAACAGACCAATAAAAATGTGATAAGCTCGGTCCTCGGCAAAATAGTTTTGTTTGCCCTTTCTTCTTTCTTCTTTGTCACCATTTTAAACCCGCGAGAACTTGAAACTGGGTGTGCTCAGTTTGCATTGCGGATGCATCACCCAAAGGCCAGCCATCCGTCTTCTCCATCTGCACATCAGGTGCAGCATCTACAGAAACCTGGACCTCAGCGTCGCCCGCAGCATCCGAAACTGCCCGACTCAGAAGGACCTGCCCCCCTCACCGCCCAAAAGGCCATCATAGTTCACTTCAGAAGAACAACGTTCAATGTCAGACATGTCTGAAACAAAGGACCCACAAGAGAATGGCACAGCAGATAAAACTGAGTTCAGCTGCAGCTGTTGATGAGCTCCCCCAATTCACGTTACCCCCCCCCCCAATGGCCCCCTTGGGTGGGTCATCCCTGGGGGATACCTTAGAGGGAGGGGGTGATCATAGGGAGCCGGGCCCCAATGGGACGCGGCCGATTCCTACTGAGTCCCCTGTGCAACAGGAGCGGAGATTACTGAGTGGCGGACGGTCGGGGGCTGACTCCCAGCGAAACTCAGTTCCCCGGCCAGACACTAGGGGCATGTCTGGAGTGTACCTCGACTCAGCAGACCTGATGAGCACAGAAGTCCTGCAGGAAATCATACCAGTCTCTTGAGACAACGGTGTTACACGTCCGGTCCGTATCAGTCCATTTTGAGGATGTCCACAATTTTGCACAACTGGTCTACCCCCATTCTCCGAAGAGGGCCTACTGCTGTGGGTGCGAAGACGTGGAGGAGCTCCCTTGAGCCCACAGCCCTGACCCCAGCCAGGGAGGTAACCCCCCTCCTTGTCCTGCCCCACCCCAGGGAAGGCGCCCCCCCCCCCCCCCTGGGGGACCGCACTACCACCGTACGCACACATTTGCAGGCACAGAAATTGCAGCATAAAACGAAAGAATTCCGCATAAGATACGTTCAAGGGGCTGCCAATGTACGGAGACCTACTCCTTGACCAGCTCAGTGTAAATTTTCTTGGTCCTGCTCCACTTGACCTTGAACTCTTGCACATGCTCAACACTTTCCACTGGAATGCTTTGGGCAGCACTCTTGGGTGGTGGTTGTGCCCCAACAATACAGTGTGCTGCAACGAAAAATTTTGGGTTGAGCAAGTGACGCCCCCCCCCCCCCTGGGGAAGGACAAGGGGGGGAGAAGGACAAGGGGGGGGGGTAGGGATGTTGGACCCTTGGGGCCATGAACTAGGCCACATCTTTGTCAAATGACGGATACGGCTGTTGCTGAGTTGGTCGGAGGGGCCGGCTCTCCCCATTTTGCCTTCCTATTCGCACAATTTCATGCAAGAGCTCGTTGCTTTTAAACTAAGTTTGCCCGGGGTAAACTTGAGTTTAAATTGGGCACGGGGGTAGGAGGAGGGCCCCCACTGCTTGGCTCTTAGGGTTTGTTGTTGTGTGTCGCCGCTACCCCGCAAGCAACTTGGCTACAAACGGCACCGATTCGAGCTCTGCAAGAATTGGCCCAACGGTAACATTCATTGAGCGTGTTCAACAAAACCAACACCAGGTGGCGCTCAAGGTACTCGACGCCAATAAACTACATGCGGACGCTGCTTCGCTCGTAAAATCACTTCCAGGGGCAGGGCGCGACAAAATCCTTGTTGCGGACCAAATCACGAGAAAGTACGGCATCCAAGGGTTCATGGATGAGGTATTCCTCCGGGTCACCGCATTTTGCAGCTTGCACAAACAAATGCTCAGCTGGGATAATGTGTCCTTCTACACTCTGGCTAAAGCGAAGACACTGCAAGGAAATGGGGATATGGCACTAGAAAATGGTTCAGTTAGATTGGCAAAGACACCCAAGCAACAAGCGCTAGCAATTGGCACTAGGGCCGGGACAGTCCAGCGCCCATACACACCATACACAGTGACGTGGCGAAGCTGCATAAGGACATGGGGCAGATGCGCCTGGTGAGGTAGCTACAAATGCGCCACAGAGGAGCTGCGGGTGGCACAACCT
The DNA here is from genome assembly GCA_964036045.1 of Eutreptiella sp. 'Long Island Sound 2002'. Classification (NCBI taxonomy): domain Eukaryota; phylum Euglenozoa; class Euglenophyceae; order Eutreptiales; family Eutreptiaceae; genus Eutreptiella; species Eutreptiella sp. 'Long Island Sound 2002'. The sequence continues at coordinate 165,815,314 of OZ038379.1, read as the reverse complement.
GGGCCAAAGCACAAGGAAGTGATCTTCATGCCGGAAGCAGGAAGTGAGCTTGAGGCAACGGAAGGAAAGCCGAAGTGGGCAAGAGTTTTGGCAGGGATGCTAGCACAGTGGATTGAAAACAAAACCGAGACCCTGATCAAGTAAGAGTACGAGTGCACCCCGGAGTGATTTCCCACGTATGGTCACACATCCTGCTTGAGGTGGAAAAAGAAGAGGTGAAAAAGATCACCGTGCCCAAGAAGGAAGACCAAGCCACAGAGACCAACTGGAAAAATGGCCCCGCAGCATGTACAAGACCGTTGGCGTGAGTGACTCAAGGGTAGGTTCACCAACATGGGGTCCCCGGATGAGACCTACAAGTCGAAGAATGGGAAAGTCCTCAAGACGGGAAAGCCGCCAGGGTATCCCTGCGACGTGTTCCGGGTCGAGCACCGGTGGTTCCAATACCCAGTGAAAAGCGACTGAATTGAAGGTGGAATGTCCTGCATTGGCGCAGAGAGGAGGGGGTGCCATCGAGGGCACCGTAGGAGAGGGGTGTGGAGGAAAGCAGAGGAGAAACTCAAGCGACCCAGGCAACAAGATGCCCTACGCGGGTTGCAAGCATTCGTGCTTCTCAGCTGGGAAGAGTTGTCATGTGCAACGTACGTCATGTGTCACTTGCAACGTACCAAAGCCATTTACGACGAATCGTGGTGGTTGAGGATAGGTTCCCACACGAAGAGGCAAGCAGGGGTCTGGAACAGATGGTATTAGAGTGCGCTGGACTTGGCAAGTCAGAAAGCGCGACAAGGGGGGTCATTAGTGCGGCGACCATGGTGGTGGAGTTGCGGCTGGCGGACGTGGTCATCGAACCCACCATGTGGAGAGCTGTCAAAGCTACAACCAAGGTCCGACAGTCCGCAAAGGAGTGCATTTGGGGTAGTCCAATCATGCTGCTCCACATGGGGACATGGTGGAGGACTAGGCCATTGTTGGGAGGGCAATTGTCAGTCTCCAACTCTTCCTCAGGCTCGGAGAGGCAGCCAGCCTGGCGTAGTGGGCCATTGACAATGATTGCGTGCGGTTCTTTGACAGCAAGACGAGGCAAGCTTGGCAAGCGAGGACAATCACCCGACACCCAGAGCCACGGTTTTCACTATCACCAAGAATGAAGAGAAGGCCCGGCTGATTTTGAATGGGGTGCTGGCAAATCAAGGACAGCTGGAGGGGAGTTGCTGCTGCATTTCATCTCAATAAGTTGACTTGCTACCCATGGATGCCAACTTCCACAATCACAGTTCTCCACCAAAACAACACAGATGGTATCCGCCACATTAGAGTGGCCCTGCTGCACAGACGAGTGGCTCATGGGATAGTAAGTCTGACACCCTCTACATTTTTTGGATCATCCATGTCTGTTGAGCGGTGGTGTGCGGATACAGTGTGCGTTTTTGGCTTGTAAATGGGTGTACACTGCCCCAGGGCATGGCCGAATGAGCGCCCGCACCTGCACCTCAGGTAATAGTGTATTCTTCAGTTTGTACATGCCACTGAGAATGTAGCGTAGCACCAAAAGCTGCAGAGGACCAAAGGGGGTGCCATGGCAGTGCAGGCAGTGCAGTAGGTCTGGCACTCATCAACCTCTGCTGGTCAACTGGAACTAACAGCAATACTGAAGGTTCGTCAGAGGGAGCTAGCCCCCTGAGGAATCCTGCCCAGGCCTAAATCTCTCTCTCTCTCTCTCTCTCTCTCTCTCTCTCTCTCTCTCTCTCTGTCTCTCTCAGGTTGTCAGTGTTTTGGGCCGCCTGAGACAGACCAGCGTGTACGACCGTTATGGACCTCGGCGTGGCCATGATTCCGCCCCCCTGATGGGGGCCATTCACAGGACTGCGAATGCACAATAAAAGAAAAAGAATGTCAGTGTTTTGGAATGTTGCTCTGTTCCATGCCTGTCTTTTGGCAATGTCAACAGAGACTGCCGCGACACCCACAAGTGTCGAGCCACCTCCACCAGCGCACAGTTCCGCCGATTCACTGCAGTGCTGTGCTCAGATCCGGAGTGCACACACAAATCTTGAAGCCCTTTGCCAAACAAAACAGATGGATTGGAGCGGGCTACCTGTACATGCAGACACGGGGGGGGGGGGGGGGGGGTAGTGCTGACGCGAATCGCCAGAATTTGGGAGCGAGCGGGAACTGCAGTTGTGCTGACTATCTTTACTGTCGACTCGCGGTTGTCACCGCGTTCTCCGACGATTTTTTCAATGGGCTAGACATGATCCGCAGTGCACAGAAGCATGCCCCAAATGTTCCAATTTTTGTTTACGACCTTGGGCTGACACAACCTCAACGCCAAGAGCTCCGACAGCATTGCAATGTTGAAGTTCGCCGGTTTGCCTTCGAGAGATCTCCATTTTATTTTCAAAATTTGTCGCACAACGAAGCGTGGAGCCGATCATTATAAATGAGGTTGCACAGCATTACAATGTGGTTTTGTATGGCGACGCTGGCCTGAGGTTACTTGAACCAGTGAAGAATGCGCTGCTCCCGTATCTGATGGATTTTCCATACATTGGTGCACCAGGCGCCCCGATCCCCGTCATAGCCGTGACCCCGACGGACACGTACGACTATTTGGGACTGAATCTAACGCGGAAGGAGGCGTTGGCAGCAATGCCTGGCGAGATCCAATCAACCATGCTTTGCATTTGGATGACCCAACTCACGAAGGAGAAGTTCCTGAACCACTGGATTGATTGTGCCATGCATCAGGAGTGCATGTCCCCCGGGGGCGCCGACCGTAAGGCTGCTTTGTGCCATGATCACAGGAAGTACGCCATGGCAGCCACTTACAGTGGGGAGTACATCGGTTGCACGCATGCTCAATCGGTCATAAATATTTTGCTTTATCGTGAATTTGGAGCTGCAGGCTGGAAGCATGCCCAATGCGATGCAAGGTGTAACAAAGCGTGGGCCATGAAGAGATTCTCCATCAAGACGTCCCCAGTTCTCCATTCGGAGTATTGTGCTCCGGATGGAGAAGCAGTGAACAGAAATTCCACCAGGCTCGGCCAGAATCTTGGAGTTCATCTCTTCCACAAATCCGGTGCGGGAGTCCATGCAGCCCCAAGTTCTGAGACTTCTTTGACCTGTGACCATGATAGTGATCAAGATTGCCTGGGAGGCATTGATGTCTTGCCCCACTCAGTCATGTCTCTGATTTCCATCAATGTGTCGGTTCGACTTCGCGCGTCTCGGATCGCACGCGAATGCCGTTTCTCCGACTTGCAACGAGTTCATAGTGAGGCACGTTCATTAGCCAAAGGTTCCGTTGGGACCGTTAGTTGGAAATGTAAAGCGTGGTGCGGTGGAAATGGAGACAGGTTGAAGGCTCTGGCTGCGACTCTCTTTCGAGCAGCTGCGATTGGGTATGACTTTCATTTGGATTGGACGCACCCTGTTCCCGTTGGGAATTTCTTTGTGCGCTGAGAAATGGCGAACTGGTCTTCGTCGAATGAGATGCACGGCACCGGCAAGCGTTTACGTCTAAAGGTGCCGTATGGTGGGTCATTCCGATTTTGTGAGTGGCGAACAGTTTCCCAAATCGAGATTGCTACCAATGCTATCGGAGAGAGAATCGATTCATGTGCCCTGGGACTCCCTTTTTTTCACACAGCTTTGATGCGATCAAATGGGGTCAAAATCCACAGAGGGGACCCCAAGGCCATCGGATGCTCATTTTGGTACTTATTTGCGCTCAGCAGCACATTGGAGGCGGGGTTGGTTCAAGAACTTGCAAGGCTGAAGGCCCGGAAACAAGTTCATGGGCTCATGCAGTCTCCAACAGTCGGGATACACATTCGCGTTGGCGACTCTGATATGGGAGTAGGTTCAAACCACCGCATGGATGCCTCCACGGGAGCTCGACAAATGATGGATTGCGCGCTGAATTGGACAAAATCTACCGGCCTCGAAGATGTGGCCTTCCTCGTTGTTTCTGACTCAGAGCATGCCAAGCAAGCCGCTGTCAGCCATCTTCCCGGCCGTGCGTTTGCGTCGAGCGCTCTTCCATACCACACAGACAGAGGTCCTGGGAAAAGCACAATAGATGCGCTTTCTGGGAGCATCGGAAGCTGGGTTGATGTGATACTGTTGTCTCTAACAGACCGAATAGTATTATCAGATTCAGGTTTTGGAGAAATCGCAGGGAGCATCGGGATGTTTCCCGATTCACACGTTTTGACCTTTGACATGTGCCTGCAGCTCTCAGGAGCATGACATATTACCAGTTCATGGACCCCGGCACAAAGGGTTTTGGTAGTTGTGTTCCACATCCTTCTCTGCTTATGCCCGTCACCATCACCACAAAAAACAGAAAGTTTTCCTCCAATTTCTTGATGGCTCGTTGGTTGTTGTCATTACTCTTTGGGCTCCGCGAGCATATCCTGCAATGAGGCAAGAGCGCAACCCCCCCCCCCCCCCCGCACCCTGATCTACCATGGCGCGCACAAACTATTGGACTAAAGGCTGAAAGTGCCTATGGGCGGGGGCATTCAGTCAACCGAATCCGACCATTGCTCTCTGTGATCTGCCATATAACCCCCCCCCCCGAAAGTGGAGCAGTTAACGTAACCCCGTAAGAACACGCCATGCAGTATCATGTGAGTAGTGTGCCCAGGCGGTAAAGCCCAGAACCTGAGACCCACAGCTCTGACCCCAGCCAGGGAGGCAGGGACATGGAACTGTTTGGCAAGCAAGGCCACTGGCCGGACGAAAATGTGATGAACTGAGAGAGCGATGAAGGCCGTGGGGCAGGCGCGGCTGGAGCGATAGTGGCGGGTCCACGCCTGACCAATTGTGGCCTTTTAGCCTACACTCCCACAGTGGCAGCGGAAAGTGGAGCAGTTAACGTAGCCCCCCCCCCCCCCCAAACTCAAAAATCAACTCAAAGAGAGATGTGTGCCACCACGGGAAGGGGAACAAAACGGGGGAACTCTTGGACTCTCGGTACCCTGCGCCTTCAATGAAAGGGCAATCTCTGTGATAATATGGGACAAACAGTCCCAGTTGCTTGTGGCAGCTGAGGCTGCATCAAGAGGGTGCAATTGGCTTCATTGCTCGGCCGCAAAGGACCATACGGACACGCCGGGTTCCCAGGGTTCTTCGATCCGGAAGTCAGCCCACAGACGCAGTGGCTGTGTTTCACGGTGTGCCCCCGCCCCCCCCCCCGCCCCTGACCTGGACGCATTGCGAACCTGCTGAGAACTTGCTGAGAACAATGGCTGGAATTGTCTATGGCAGGGACATCCAGTTTAGCCGACCGACCATTTGATGCCCCCCCCCGCCATGGGCCCAAGAAACATTCGATAGCCATCTTGTGCAGTGACGTCACGGAAACATTCGGAGCTGATCTCGTTCGCGCTGCAGTGCGGCAAGGCGAAAGGCTGGTGGAAAATTGAAAAGGCACGGGGGCGGGGGGGCTTGGAGCCCCCCCAAATTTAAGGGTGGGGGTTGGGAAAAGGGGGACCAAGGGCCGCAACGTTAATTCCCCACTATGTGGGCCCCAGAAGGGCTCCAAGGGCCGGGCAAGTGTCAGAACGGCTGTACATGGCAGGAGGAGGCGACCAGGGCAGTAGACATGTGTTGCGTGGCTGGCCACCTCAAGCTGTACTTCTGCAGCATCGGACAACAGCTCTGACACCAGTTCAGACAGTAGCTCTGACACCAGTTCTGACCCTAGTTCTGACAGCGGTTCTGATAGTAGTTCCGACAGTGTATCTGACAGTGGTTCCGACCCCACATCTGCAGCTTCAGATGCATGAACTGCTTTTGGTGGCTTCCTTTATTTCCATTATTGCACTGACAATGCCTAGTGTCACTGCACTATCAAAGTGCACTGTGCATCGTTTTTCAGGTACGCAGCAAATCCCACGCAGGTTTTCTGCCCTTTAAAGCTCAGCACGGTACACGTGTTCCCCGTGAAAATTATGCACGTGTATTTATCTACGGACATCTACGGGATGTCAAAGGCAGGGGTAGCGCTTTCAGTATTCCTAATGGCAAGCAAAACACCCGCACTGGTCGACCTGAATCATGCTTGTTGGTGCTTATCTGTGCTATGGACTGCAATCCCAGAGTCCAAGGTGTCCCAGAGTCCACGTTTGTATTGCTGTGTAGGAATGGACTGCAATCCCAGAGTCCAAGGTGGGCACCGTCTCTTGCCGTAGCAACAAAATGAATCAAGATTGGGTTCCGCAAAAACTTTTGCAAAAATAAAATATTTTCCCCCATTTTGGATGCCATCGCAAAAATTTTGATTATTATTAATTCAAAACACCCAACACAAAAATTCGGATTCCGCGAATGGCCATTTTTTGAGTGGGTGAGTTGGCCAATAATCCGGGTGGTTGGGTGTCCCAAATATAACCCCCCCTCAATGGAAAGCACCTCCATCACCCCGTTTATACGGGAAAAGGGGGGGGGTACACAAAAAGGGGCTCCATTGGCTGCCTGCCCTTGGAGCCCCCCGTCCAGAGGGGGGGCTCTGGAAAAGGGCCCCCCCCCGGCCTTTTCAATTTTCCCTGAGCCAAACAATGTACTGTGCTTTGTGGCCATGACCATATACCTGTGTCACGGGGGTGTATGCGAGTCCTGTATCCGTTGCTCATGGCCCCCCCCCCACCGGTCTGTTCAAGTAACACGGAGACGCGTGAGACGCGAAGTACTGTTGGAATGCTAGAGTGATTCTGAAGGGCAACGACTTGATTTATGCCCCCCCCCCCCCCCTCTTCTCCGACACGGGGGCGTATGCAAACCCAGTATTCGTTGCCTCATGGCCCCTCTCCTCCGGTATGCGCAGGTGTCAGTGGACCAGCGCCGCCTCTCGTCCTTTTACTTTAGCTGCCGTCCAATACCCTCCACTTTTGTCGGTTGGTGCCCGCCGCACGCGCGCGGCCTGACGCCCATCCGCCGGGGCGGCGGCTGAGCTGCACCCCAGCCCCTCCGGAAGCGGGACCGCCGCGCGCGCGATGGCGGAGGAGGCCAGCGAGAGCGCGGGGGCGGCCGGGGCCGACGCGCTAGCGCAGGCCTGGCGGCAGGAGCAGGGCCGCATCGAGGCCGTCCGGCGCGCGGAGCGGGCGGCGCTGGTGGCGGACGTGCAGCGGCGCCGCGCCGCGAAGGAGGCGGACCGGCACGCGCGGCGGGTGGCGCGGATGCGGGAGGAGCTGCACGTCCCCGAGACCGGCCTGAGCCTGCGCCCCGGCCCCGGGCCCGAGGGGCTCGCGGCGCAGGGGCTGCGGTGCCTCGGGTGCGCCGTGGTGCCGCTGCGGGGCCTGGCCTCGGGGGCGCAGCGCGTGCTGCGGGCGGAGGCGCCGGTGCAGGGGCTGCGGGGGCCCGTGGGGACGCTCTCGGTGGACGCGGCGTTCGTGGCGGAGGGGGAGGGGGCGGCGCTGGAGGTGTGGGTGCTGCAGTACGAGTACCATCAGACGGGCCGGGGGCGGTGCGGGGCGGTCGGGAGTGGGCTGCTGCAGGCGGTCGTGACGGTGCGGGCGGTGGCGGCCGAGGACGTGGGCCACGCGCGTGACGCCGGGGCCGCCCCCCCGGCGCCGGCGTCGCCGGGGGCGGTGCTCGCGGTGCCCCTCGCCGACGGCGCCGCGGCGCTGCACACCCCCGCGGCCCCGGCGCCGCTGCCGGAGCGGCTGCGGCGGTTCCGGCACGACTTCGTGACGACGCCCACGCACTTTGTGTTCGGGGCGGCGGCGCGGTACCGCGTGCCCCCCGACCGCGTGGCTGGCGTCGCGGCGGGGCACGTGCTGGAGCTGGCGGTGTGGGCGCAGCCGCTGCACGACCGGCGGTGGCCCGCGCCGCCGCTCGCGGAGGGGGACGGGCCGAGCGGCGCGCAGCTGCGGGAGGCGCTGGCGGCGGCGCAGGCGCGGGGGGACGCCCCCCCGCCCTCCGCCGCCCCGGCCCCGTGCGGCGCCGCCGACGCCCCCGGGGCCCCCGCCGCCGACCTCCTCCACCGCCACCCGCCCCCCGTGCGGGTGCTGGGCTGCCCCGCCTCCAGCCCCGACGCCGTGGACTTCGTCGCCGCGGGGCAGTGGGCGGGGGCCCTGGAGTGCGACGTGGTCGTTCCGTTGGGCTGCGACTGCTCCGCGGCCCAGGCCCTCCGGTTCGCGGGGCTGCGGCACGCGGCGTTCCCCTTCGACTGGCTCAAGGCGGAGCCCGGCGGCATCCGCGCGGTCCTCGCGGAGGAGCGCGCGGCGCTGTTCCGCGACGCCGCGGCGCTGCGGTGCCTCGCGCCGGACGCGGAGGGCGGGGGCAACGCCTACCGGGACAGCCCCGGGGGCGCGGCGACGGGGACGGTGCTGGACACCGCCACGGGCCTCATCAGGTGTGCCCTCCCGGGGCAGCGCCCCCACCCCCTTTCACGGCCGGGGGCCCCACGCGTGAGGGGGAGTGCGGCGGTGGTGGGGACCAGGGGGGTCCTTCGGGGACTAGATTTTTGTTTTTTTGTTAAGGACCGCCCTTGGGGACTGCCCCAAGGGACCACCAACCGCCAACCGCCCCCAACCGCCAGCGGCGACCAACCGTCAACCGCCAACCGCCAATCACTGCCAACTGCCACCAACCACCAATCACCAACCACCAACCACCACCAACTGCCTCCAACCGCCAGTCGCCAACCGCCAACCGCCGATCGCCACCAACCGCCAACCGCCAATTGCCACCAACCGCCAACCAGCAATCGCCACCAACCACGGTTGAACATATGAGCTACACGCGGTCTTTTTGCAACACTGCCGTTCAGGAACATTTTTTTCTTCTCTTAGGAACCCCTCGCGGTGGGGACAGGGGCAGGGCCGCACAAAGGCTGTGCCCGCGGTGCCGATCCGCCTCCATCCCCGCGTCCCGTGCTGCCCCCCCCCCCCCCACCCACCCTCCCTCTATCTCCCCCTTTCGCTAGCGATGGCGAGTTGTCTTGCGGAGCGCATGCGCTGGTCTTGGGGTGGGGGGCCATGCCAAGCCTCGACAGCGAGAGCCACCTCTGGTCAGGCAGGGGGTCTCACCTCCGCCGGGGGAGGGGGATGAGCGGAGCCGGGGGGGGGGGGGGGGGGCAATGCGACACTCGATGGCCGTGTACCCGCGGTGCCCTCACGGCGGTGCAGGCCCCGGGTGGGTTTGCACTGCGGGAGCAGCGGGGCACGGAACACTGGGAGTGCGTCGCACTGAACAACGCTGAACTGAGGGAGTCTGGCCCCCGAAACATTTGCCTGGGGTTTCGGTCGAAGGGGGGCTTGGAGCCCCTTTTCTTTTCGTTTCTACCCCCCCCCCCCCCCCGGGCACTGATCAGGCCGTCAGGGGAGGACGCCATGGACAGAAGTTGCATTCTGGATCGCCCCCACCCAGGGGCAGGTGGATGCCCGCGGCAGTGCGGATGCCCGCAGTAGTGCGGATGCCTGCTTGTCATAGCAGAAGGTTCAAAGGCGAGAGGCCAATAGGCGCCGCCACAGGCTAAGAGCCAACCACCAAGGCCTTGTGCCAACCCCCCCCCCGGAGGCGGCTCCGAGGGCCGGCTCTCTGTTTTCCAGGTGGTTCATGCATACGTCACATCATTGGTTTCTCATATCACACCGGTGGACTGCCTTGCCGCCTGCTGGGGCCATTCGTTGATTGCCGCATGCCCCTCGCCAAACTTGAAATGCGGGCGCAGACGTCTGCACACCCCGTCACAACGCCAGTGCCCCTATGCCACGCTGGAGGAGAGCAGACCGCAGCACTTTGAACTCGTTGGAGGCATTATTCCCGGCATTTGTATTGAGGCAACAAGCGTGTGGCCCTCGGAGCCCCTTTCCGCAACCCCCCCAAAAAAATTTGCGTGGCCCCAAGCCCCCCCCCCCCCTCCCCCCCAGCCACTGGCGTGGGGTCATGATCATGCGGCCTATCTCAAAATCGGACGTCATGGCCCCCTCCCCCACGTGCCCGGCCGCCTGACCGCGTGGGGCCTTCACGGGGCCACCCCCCTCGCCCCCCTACCCCATGCGGACGGTGCCTGGGGCCTTCACGGGGCCACCCCCCTCGCCCCCCTACCCCATGCGGAGGGTGCCTGGGGCCTTCACGGGGCCGCCCCCCTCGCCCCCCTACCCCATGCGGAGGGTGCCTGGGGCCTTCACGGGGCCACCCCCCTCGCCCCCCTACCCCATGCGGAGGGTGCCTGGGGCCTTCACGGGGCCACCCCCCTCGCCCCCCTACCCCATGCGGAGGGTGCCTGGGGCCTTCACGGGGCCGCCCCCCTCGCCCCCCTACCCCATGCGGACGGTGCCGCGGTGGTCCCGCCCGCGGCCAGCGGACTTGTGCTGAAGGATCCCCCGTCGCAAGGCAACGGCGGAGGGCCTTCTCTTGCGGCGGGGCCCAGGCCCCGACCCATTTTTCCATCGCTCCGTTCATCGCCATCGGTGCGCTGGGCAGTGCGTAGGGGTTTGCGTTCCCCAACGCGTGAACACCGCGCCTCCGCTGTCCAAGGCCGACCCCCCCCCCCCCAAACAGGGGGAGAAAGCGGCCACATTGCCCCCGCCGTCTCGGGGGACCCCACGTCGGGGGACGGGGCGACCCGCAGGCAAATGGCCGGACATCGCCCCGGGGCTGGGACAAGGGCGTTGCTTGCGTGCTGCGCTGTGCATGGTCTGCCTGTAATGGATGCATAGGGGACCCATTCCCCCGCTCCCCCAATGATTTAAAGCCTCTTGTAAAGCGTAGCACAACAGGTCAGCAAGCAGATGTCACAGACCTGATGAAGGGCTTCTTGAGCCCGAAATCGATAGTCTGACAATGACATCTGCTTGTTGACCTGTTGTGCTACGCCGGTTTCTTGGGTTTAAGGCTACAGTCCGCTGTGGAAGTCACCCTTGAAGACTGAGGGCAAGCAGCTACCTGCATACCTAAGCACTGTGCATGGTCTGCCTGTAATGGATGCCTAGGGGACCCATCCCCCCCCCCCCCCCCTCAATGATTTAAAGCCTCCAAAGGTGCAAGATAAGGCATCTCCTGAACGTTATCCCAAGCCAAAGCCAAAGCCAAAGCCAAAGCCGAACCCGAGGCCAGAGCGGTCACGGGAGGGTGTGCAGTCCAATCCCGGACCCCAGCCTGCACGGCATGCACAGGCCTCTGCCAAGTCGCACCCTCCGGGGGCCTAGAGGGCCCCCTGGGGGGTGGGGGGCAGAGTGGGGGGTACACCGTTCGGGGCAAACTCAAGGAAAAGAATGAAGACCGAGCGATTTGGTGAAGATGCGTGTTGAGCCATGAATGAGTGCACCCCCCGAACATGGTCCACGTTGGGCCCAGCACCCTCTGCCCCCCCCCCCCCCCCGCCCGCCACAAGGCTCCTCCGCAGCCATGCCTTCGTTCGAGGCAGGAAGACTGTGCACACACAATTGGCACACAGAAGTATCATCCTCCTCCGGATTCTGGGGCAGAGCCTTTTGTTATGGGATGAGGGACAACCTTCTCATGGCTGGGTCGATGGGCCTGCCGCCCACACAACCACAACAGCGCGCGATGCAACGCAACGCAGGCGTTGACAGGCGCGCGCCTCCACTGCCAAAGTCGATCAGGTAAGTGGTCAACTTGAGCTCTGCAGTGGCCACGCACCCCTTTTTCTGTTGGATGAGAGCCGTCTCTGGCTACATCCTCGTGCCATACTGGGGCTACGCTTCACAACCTGATAGTTACATGCAGGGCGGTCCTGAAGGAACCAGATTGTTTTTTTTTTGGTTAAGGACCGCCCTTAAGGACCGCCCCAAGGGACCGCCAACCGCCAACCGCCACCAACCGCCACCAACCGCTAGCGGCGACCAACCGCCAACTGCCAACCACCACCAACCACCAGTTGCCAACTGCCAACCGCCAACTGCCAACCGCCACCAACCATGGTTGAACACATGGAGTGCCCGCGGGCTTTTCTGGGGAAACTGTGTAAAGGAACACTTTTTTTTTTTCCATTAAGGACCACCCTGGTTACATGTGCCTTGCTGTACCAGCGCTCGTCCTATTTGAAGAACAGCGCACGGGACCAACCACACAGGGGGCATGGGGTGGGACTGCCGAGGGGGGCTGGAGACTGTAGAACGGTGGGACATGCGTGACGCATGGCCGAGGCCTCGGACTACACACACGACACGCCTCTTTGAGATGAGGGCACAAACCGCACGGAGCGGACGGGGCAGTCGCATGCGCAAAGGTACGCAGGAGGGGGACGCAGAGCTGCAGCCTCCCACTACTTGATGGATGAGCTGTGGAGGGACGCCCCCCCTATTCTGGGGCGACTCCAGGTTTTGAACACAACCCCCTCAGCCCCACCCCCCAACGGGTGAACAACTAACCCCCCCATCCACGTGCCCCCAAAGGGGAAGTGACCCTGCCAGTGGACAGCCTCGGGCCCAAAGCCGCCGTTGGGGAGGGGGTCCCACACCGCCGGTCTGGGGGTGCCCACTTGGACGCCCCCGGCCAACGGTGAGGGCAGTTCTTTGTGATGGGCCCCCGCGGACCCTGTGCCCCGGGGGATGGGGGGGCGCGGGTCTCACCCCCCCCCCCCCCTCCCACACGGCAGCCTCCTGGACCACAAAGCCCCGGGGGGACCCGGTGCTCCGAAGCCCCCCACAAGAGCGATGGCGTGACCCATGGCCCCCCACGCCGCACAAGTGCCGGCACAGAGGCCCTCTTCAGAGGCGTGGGCCGCCAAAGGGCAAGGGGGAGGGCCAGTGGAGGGGCCCCTGCCCGTCTACATCGTTCGTGCAAAGCGTCTTTCTTCCGGAAAGAGTTGAGGTGCCGCCTGCCGCAATGGCCCTTTCACTTGTGTTGGGCCCACGGTCCATTGCATCTCCTTTTGGGCCTGTTCTCTCATTGGGGAGCGGTGTTCCTACCGCATTATTGGGGCACAGCCGTCCCCCCCCCCCCCAAATCAGGCTCCAAGGGCCGGGGCCACAAAAGCATGGCACGCCGTCTGAAATTGCTCGAAAAAGTGATTTGACACAATATTTCGGCAAACGTGGGTGGCCGCCCTTTCTTTCGGAAAACCCGAATTTCAGACGGAGAAATAAGGCCTGGCTCTTCGAGCCTCTTTTACATAGCCCCCCCCCTCCCCTTCCCGTCCCCACTCTGATTCACACCGGCTGGAAGGCCCCCTCCTCTCCGGATTGGCAATGGGCCCTCCGCCGTGTGGCCCCGACACGGGGCAGTGGAACAGGGACGGTCCGGGGGCTGCGTTGGCACAACCTCCTGAGGGAAGGGAAGGGGGTGTAGGAAGGGGAAGATGGGCCAAGGAGGGAGAGGGAGGACGCGGGGCGGTGAGAGGCTGACGGGCACCACCGCCGATGGAGGGAAAGGGGGCAAGGGAAGGGCAGTCAGTGGCGATCGGCCAAGTGGCGCCGCCGGCTGCAGACCCACACGCGCCATGGCGTCATACCAGACCCCCCCCATCCAGGAGCGGATGATTCCCTCCGTGGCCAATGGGCGCCGCCGCCCGCGGAGGGAGGGGGTTCAAGGGAAGGGCAGTGGTAAGCGGCGAGAGGCCGATAGGCGCCGGCGGCTGCAGACGGCAACACTACCCGGCGTCACCCCCCCCCCCCCCCGCCAGGCCCCGCAGCCCCCAAGATAGTGCGGACCACATAGGTATTGACCCACTGGGTCAGGAACTCCCGCCGCGGCTGCGCCAATCCCCGTCACCCCTTCTGGTCGGTCATGCCGTGCCCCTGTCCCAGCCCCGTCCCCGTCCGCAGTTGCCACGACGGCGGGCGGGAGGAGCTTCTGGCGGAGGTCAAGTTCACGCGGCGACTGGCGCGGCTCCGGCAGACACTGGGGGCGGCCGAGCGGGTCCTGTTCCTGTTCGTGGGCCCGCCGGCCCGCAACGCCTTCCTGACGGTCAATGGGGTGCGGCACGCGGACCACATGTTCGAGCTCGAGGCGCTGGGGGGCACGCTCCACGCCCTGTGGCCGGACCTGGCCTTCCACATCCTCGCGTTCAACGCGGCCAAGTGCGACCTCCGGGGGCGGTACGTCACCAACAAGTTCGTGCCGTGGCCCGCGGAGGAGACTGCGTGGGAGAGCCTGGCGCTGCTGGTGGCCAAGGCGCTGCCGGGCATCACCGTCAACAAGGACTTCATCCAGCAGCACTTGTGAGACGGGCGGGGGGTGCGCGTTTGCAGTGGCCACGGCGGTGCCGGGGAAGTTGGGGTTTGTGACTCCGGGGGGGCAGGGGGGGGGGGGGGTCGATAGAGACCCCAACACACGGGGGGCGGTTGGGAAACGGGCTCAATTGACAGGACCATTCATCAGTTGTTTCGAACCCTGGCACCGAAGGCTGAGCATTGGAAATGGCCAAGAATTGGTTTCACCAAATCCATGGCAAATGATGACTTTTCTGATGCCCCTCAACGCGCTGTTTCCAAAAGTCCCATTTTTTTGCCGAATTTTGGTTCCAGGTCACCTCCGGTCAGTCTCGGTAGGATTTTGGGGGGCTGTGAATTTAGCCCTTTTTGGTGGAGGGGGCTGTATCCCCCCACGCCACCCCGGCACCGAGTTGAAAGCCCTCCCATGCGCCAGAGGGCGGCGCCCTTTTCCAATGGCCACGGCGCTGCCAGGGGCCAGGGCCAATCCGGTAGGGGAAGTGGCGCCAGCCCTGCCCCTCCTCTGAGATGCGGGGGGGGGGGGGGGGGGGCTGAGGCAGCCCCAGAAGGGGCCCCAGACTGCCTCCACCCATCGTGGGTGGTCCGACGGGTCACAGGGCAATGGCCCAGGGGGGGGCGGGGCACTCCACGCCCCCCCCCCCCCGGCAATGAGCGGGTGCTGGTGCGCACTACACCGCCACTCCGCACGGGAGGCCATCCCCTTCCAACGCGTCCGCGTGCCACACGCATCCGCAGCACCGCTCGTGGCGCCACGAACAAAGGGCAAGGGGGGCGCTTTGGCGCGGTGCCCCCCGCGGGTGCAGCCCTTGGGCATGCCTCGGGACTGCCAGCTCTCATCGCAGTCGCTTACCCTACCCCCCCCCTTCCCTTTGCCCATGTCAGAGCAACGGCGGGTGTTGTTGCCGCAACTTTCGGTCCCGTCCCTGCGCTGACCCCTGTACAGCGCGCAGGACCCAAGTGGGCTGACCTGTTTCCGCAACTTTTGGAGTCGAAGCGGGGGGCCGCAAGCCGAAGTGGGGGGGGCTCAAGGGGCCTGTTTGCGCTGGGCTTCACTAGGGGAGGATCGTCTCCGGAAGGGCAGGGCCAGTGCCGGCAGACATCGCACCAGAAAGGGCACGCCGGCCTGGGCATGGGCCATGGACGGGCCAGCGAGGACGAGACCTGAGCCTTTGGAGGGGGTCCTTCCCTCACGACGTGTACACGTGGGGGGAGGGCGTAGGGAGGTGGCCCGGCGGCCCGGCCCCGTCCTGCCTCTACGCTGACCCTCGTATGCGCAGCGCGCAGGACCTTCATCGGCTGCTTTGTTTCCGCAACTTTTGGGGCCGTGGAATTTGGCGGTTTCATTTTCTGGACTTCCACGACGTTTTTTCGGTGATTTGAGGCCGGGGGATGGTATTTTAGGGACATTGGTTGCTGCCCTGCCACCCATGTTCACCCCTTCTTGTCCTTTGGAGGCGGAGATTGGGGCATCACCTGACGACCGGTACATTCATGACGCAACAGTCACCCCTCGTGTCTTCTCACGCACAGACAATGCCCTTGTCAGAGCAACAAGACGTGTTGTTGCTGTCAAACATTGGAATTTTAGTGTTACTTTCACACGCGGGGGGGGGGGGGGGGGCGGTGGACCGGTAACTTGGGCCCTCTCGAATGTCCGCTCTTGTTGTTCCTCCGCCCTCAACCACCACGCCTTTGTCTTGGGGTCTCCTCGGAACAGGCGTCATCCGTTGCCGCAGAAGCACAAAGGAGGGCGGAGCTACAACATCCAATCAGGCCCCCCCGGACATAACCGCCCCCATCCGGAAGCCTCCAGGAGTCCCCATCACCGGAGGGTTTGTGTTGTTGTTGAAGGGCATTTGGGGGTGGGTGCTCCTGACGATGCTTCACTGGTGCTTGGCCCCGTGTAGTCAGGGCGGTGCGCGCGATGCACCAACCCCCTCGAGGCCCAAAGGGGATGCAGAAGGCGTGACTGTGTGGCTCAGAATGCGGTTTCGGGATGGACCGCCTGAGGACTGCCTCAACACCGCAGCGTCAGTGGCATGCCACAGGACCTACCACCCGAATCTGTGAGATACCCCCGAGATACCTCCCGAATCTGTGAGATACCCCCGAGATACCTCCTGAATCTGTGAGATACCCCCGAGATACCTCCCGAATCTGTGAGATTCCCCCGAGATACCTCCCGAATCTGTGAGATACCCCCGAGATACCTCCCGAATCTGTGAGATACCTGTGAGATACCCTCCGAATCTATGTGATACCCCCCTTCTTCGAAATTCCCCTGAGATACCCCCCGAATTTTTGAGGTATGCTTTAGGGAGTGATGGCTTTCCTCGGGCAGTGTCAGAGGCACCAGCCCTGAGAAGGGGCGGAAGGAGTCAAAAGCGTGGGTGCAAAAGTAGGGCATACACGTTGTGGTGAGACTGTTCTAGCCTGGAAAGGGGGCGCTACATGCCACGCTGATGTGCGTGGCAGTGGGAAGTGCCGCACTGATTCATGTAGTGGGGTTTAGTCCGGTGCTGATTCATGTAGCGGCACAGGAGTACTGCACTGATGCATGTAGTGGTTTGATGTACGTGCAGTGTTGCAAGTGGCCCTGTATCTTGTGCAGTATGGTATGGTATGGTATGGTATGGTATGGTATGGTATGGTATGGTATGGTATGGTATGTTGTTGTTGTTGTTGTTGAGGGCACCCAGCACGTGCCGGCGGGAGAAATTGCCAGACACGCTCTCCCTGGGCAGGGCGCAAGGGAGCAGTCGGCCGGCGTCACGCTGGCCGGGCGTGTGCCGACGACGACCGAGGGGGGGGGGGGGGTTCCGCCTTCTGTCTGGGGGGGGCGGGGGCGCGCGTCGCTGTGAGGGACCACCTGTCCGTGTGACCCTGGCTCTCTCCCCCGCCGTGGGGGGAGGGCGTGCGCACCTGTGCGAAACGGAGGCGGGATGGGGGGCGGGATGGAGGGACCACCTGTCCGGGGACCTGCGGGGCCCCGGTTCCCCTTGCTTCCAGCCGCCACTCCCCCGCGACAGGGGAGGGGGCTACGTCCTGTGCGGAGGTGGAGTAAGGGGGTTGGAGGGGGCGGGGACTATGTATGGTCTATCCCCTGGTGCCCGTCCCTGTGTCCCGTGTGCGGGAGGCCGCGCGGCATGGTCGGCGGGGGGGTTCAGGCCTGGGCCGGGCGCGTGGGTAGCGGCGGGCGGCCGAGGCGGAGGCGGCGCCATGCGGGTGCGGGGCCCGTGGCGGTCGCGGGGCGGTGTGGGCGGACCGGCCGGCGGCCGGCGGTGGCCCTGAGAGCCCCACTCCATGGGGTCGCCGGGCGCGCCGGGGGCACGCGTGCCGCGCAGGCCTGGCCGTGGGGGGCGCGTGTGCAAGGGCGTCGGCGCGCCCGATGCGGGCCCCTTTGCGGGCCGCGGGACCAGCGGCAAGCTGGAAGCGTGGCCTGGGGGCCGAGGCCTGGGCCGGGCGCGTGGGTAGCGGCGGGCGGCCGAGGCAAAGGCGGCGCCATGCGGGTGCGGGGCCCGCGGCGGCCGCGGGGCGGCGCAGGCGGACCGGCCGGTGGCCGGCGGCGGCCCTAAGAGCCCCACTCCATGGGGTCGGCGGGCGCGCTGGGGGTGCAGGGGCGTGGTGCGGTGCAGGGGCGCAGCCGTGCGGGGCGGCGCAGGGGCGCAGCAGTGTGGGGCCGCGCAGGGGTGCAGCGTGGGGCTGCGTAGGGGCGGTGGGGGCACGGCGTGCACGTCGGGGGGGGGGGGGGGGGGGCTGTGGGCTGGTGGGTGGGTGCGCGTATGGTATGGTATGGTATGGTATGGTATGGTATGGTATGGTATGGTATGGTATGGTATGGTATGGTATGTTGTTGTTGTTGTTGTTGTTGTTGTTGTGGCACCCAGCACGTGCCGGCGGGAGAAATTGCCAGACACGCTCTCCCTGGGCAGGGCGCAAGGGCGCAGTCGGCCGGCGTTACGCTGGCCGGGCGTGTGGCGACGACGACCGAGGGGGGGGGGGGGGGGTTCCGCCTTCTGTCTGGGGGGGGGGGAGGGGCGCGGTGTCGCTGTGAGAGGGACCACCTGCCCATGCGACCCTGGTTCCCTCCCCCGCCGTGGGGGGAGGGCGTGCGCACCTGTGCGAAACGGAGGCGGGATGGGGGGCGGGATGGAGGGACCACCTGTCTGGGGACCTGCGGGGCCCCGGTTCCCCTTGCTTCCAGCCGCCACTCCCCCGCGACAGGGGAGGGGGCTACGTCCTGTGCGGAGGTGGAGTAAGGGGGTGGAGGGGGCGGGGACTATGTATGGTCTATCCCCTGGTGCCCGTCCCTGTGTCCCGTGTGCCGGAGGCCGCGCGGCACGGCCGGCGGGGGGTCCAGGCCTGGGCCGGGCGCGTGGGTAGCGGCGGGCGGCCGAGGCGGAGGCGGCGCCATGCGGGTGCGGGGCCCGTGGCGGTCGCGGGGCGGTGTGGGCGGACCGGCCGGCGGCCGGCGGCCGGCGGTGGCCCTGACAGCCCACTCCATGGGGTCGGCGGGCGAGCCGGGGGCACACGCGCCGCGCTGGCCTGGCTGTGGGGGCGCGTGTGCAAGGGCATCGGCGCGCCCGATGCGGGCCCCACTGCGGGCCGCGGGACTAGCGGCAAGCTGGAAGCGTGGCCTGGGGGCCGAGGCCGGGGCCGGGCGTGTGGGTAGCGGCGGGCGGCCGAGGTGGAAGCGGCGCCATGCGGGTGCGGGGCCCGTGGCGGCCGCGGGGCGGCGCGGGCGGACCGGCCGGTGGTCGGCGGCGGCCCTGAGAGCCCCACTTCATGGGGTCGGCGGGCGCGCCGGGGGCACGCGCGCCCGCGCAGGCCAGGCCGCGGGGGGCGCGTGTGCAAGGGCGCCGGCGCGCCCGATGAGGGCCCCTCTTGTGGGCTGCGGGACCAGCGGCAAGGGCGCAGCGTGGGGCTGCGCGGGGGCGCGGCATGGGGCCGCGCAGGGGCGCAGCAGCGTGGGGCCACGCAGGGGCGCAGCGTGGGGCTGCGTAGGGGCTGCGCAGGGGCGCAGCGTGGTGCGGTGCAGGGGCGCAGCTGTGTGGGGCGGCGCAGGGGCGCAGCAGTGTGGGGCTGCGCAGGGGCGCAGCGTGGGGTTGAGTAGGGGCGCAGCGTGGGGCTGCGCAGGGGCGCAGCGTGGTGTGGCGCAGGGGCACAGCAGCGTGGGGCGGCGCAGGGGCGCGGCAGCGTGGGGCCGCGCAGGGGCTCAGCGCGGGGCTGCGCAGGGGCGCAGCGTGGGGCTGCGTAGGGGCTGCGCAGCGGCGCAGCGTGGTGCGGTGCAAGGGCGCAGCCGTGTGGGGCGGCGCACGGGCGCAGCAGTGTGGGGCCGCGCAGGGGCGCAACAGTGTGGAGCTGCGCAGGGGCGCAGCGTGGGGTTGAGTAGGGGCGCAGCGTGGGGCTGCGCAGGGGCGCAGCGTGGTGTGGCGCAGGGGCGCAGCAGCGTGGGGCGGCGCAGGGGCGCGGCAGTGTGGGGCTGCGCAGGGGCGCAGCGTGGGGTTGAGTAGGGGCGCAGCGTGGGGCTGCGCAGGGGCGCAGCGTGGTGTGGCGCAGGGGCGCAGCAGCGTGGGGCGGCGCAGGGGCGCGGCAGCGTGGGGCCGCGCAGGGGCTCAGCGCGGGGCTGCGCAGGGGCGCAGCGTGGGGCTGCGTAGGGGCTGCGCAGCGGCGCAGCGTGGTGCGGTGCAAGGGCGCAGCCGTGTGGGGCGGCGCACGGGCGCAGCAGTGTGGGGCCGCGCAGGGGCGCAGCAGTGTGGGGCCGCGCAGGGGCGCAGCGTGGTGCGGTGCAGGGGCGCAGCAGTGTGGGGCAGCGCAGGGGCGCAGCAGCGTGGGGCTGCGCAGGGGCGCAGCGCGGGGCTGCGCAGGGGCGCAGCGTGGGGCTGAGTAGGGGCGCAGCGTGGGGCTGCGCAGGGGCGCAGCGTGGTGCAGCGCAGGGGCGCAGCAGTGTGGGGCGGCGCAGGGGCGCAGCAGTGTGGGGCTGCGCAGGGGCGCAGCAGTGTGGGGCGGCGCAGGGGCGCAGCAGTGTGGGGCCGCGCAGGGGCGCGGCGCGGGGCTGCGCAGGGGCGCAGCGTGGGGCTGCGTAGGAGCTGCGCAGGGGCGCAGCGTGGTGCGGTGCAGGGGCGCAGCAGTGTGGGGCGGCGCAGGGGCGCAGCAGTGTGGGGCCGCGCAGGGGCGCAGCGTGGGGCTGCGTAGGGGCTGCGCAGGGGCGCAGCGTGGTGCGGTGCAGGGGCGCAGCAGTGTGGGGCAGCGCAGGGGCGCAGCAGCGTGGGGCTGCGCAGGGGCGCAGCGCGGGGCTGTGCAGGGGCGCAGCGTGGGGCTGAGTAGGGGCGCAGCGTGGGGCTGCGCAGGGGCGCAGCGTGGTGCAGCGCAGGGGCGCAGCAGTGTGGGGCGGCGCAGGGGCGCAGCAGTGTGGGGCTGCGCAGGGGCGCAGCAGTGTGGGGCCGCGCAGGGGCGCGGCGCGGGGCTGCGGAGGGGCGCAGCAGTGTGGGGCGGCGCAGGGGCGCAGCAGTGTGCGGCTGCGCAGGGGCGCAGCGGTGTGGGGCGGCGCAGGGGCGCAGCAGTGTGGGGCCGCGCAGGGGCGCGGCGCGGGGCTGCGCAGGGGCGCAGCGTGGGGCTGCGTAGGAGCTGCGTAGGGGCGCAGCGTGGTGCGGTGCAGGGGCGCAGCAGTGTGGGGCGGCGCAGGGGCGCAGCAGTGTGGGGCCGCGCAGGGGCGCAGCGTGGGGCTGCGTAGGGGCTGCGCAGGGGCGCAGCGTGGTGCGGTGCAAGGGCGCAGCAGTGTGGGGCGGCGCAGGGGCGCAGCAGCGTGGGGCTGCGCAGGGGCGCAGCTATGGTATGGTATGGTATGGTATGGTATGGTATGGTATGGTATGGTATGGTATGGTATGGTATGGTATGGTATGGTATGGTATGGTATGGTATGGTATGTTGTTGTTGTGGTTGTTGTTGTGAGGGCACCCAGCACGTGCCGGCGGGAGAAATTGCCAGACACGCTCTCCCCGGGCAGGGCGCAAGGGAGCAGTCGGCCGGCGTCACGCTGGCCGGGCGTGTGCCGACAACGACCGAGGGGGGGGGGGGGGGGGCGCCGTGGTGTGGAGGGGGGGGGGGGGGGCGGGCGTGTGGAGGAGGGTGGGGCTACCTGTGGAAGTTACCCTGGAGCCCTCCCCCGTCTCGCGGGGGGAGAGTGACGCGTCCTGTGCGAAGCGGCTGTGGATGTGGTGGAGGGCGGGGCGGTGACCTTGGGGTGGGGAAGGCACGCCCGGGTCCACGGACACTCCGCGCCCTGCCCGAACATCCCGCCGAGGTGGCCGTTCCTCGTGTGCGGCCGTGGCGTGGCTGGGGGCGCTGGCCCGTGCGTCTAGCCTTCTACGGGGGCGAGGGGAGGCCCAGGAGTTGCTTTCTGCCGGCGCCTAGTCACCTTTGCAAGTGTTGTGGTGTGGCCGCCTCGTCCCCGGTGGTGCGTGCGCATGCGCGCGTCGGTCATGGGGGAGGGAGGGCTCAAGGGCGGAAGCACAAGAGCACTATCATGGGTATACGGTGGCCGGCGTGTTGTGTAAGGTTCAGGTGCCGTTCCCTGGTACCTGTCCCTGTGTCCCGCTTACGGGAGGCCGCGCGGCACAGCCGGCGGGGGGTCGAGGCCTGGGCCGGGCGCATGGGTAGCGGCGGGCGGCCGAGGTGGAAGCGGCGCCATGCGGGTGCGGGGCCCGTGGCGGTAGCGCGGGGGCGCGGGCGCGTCCTGCAGGCCAAGCTGCGTGGGGCGCGTGCTCGAGGGCGTCGGTGTGCCCGATGGGGGCGCCTCGGCGGGCCTAGGGACCTGCGGTGCGCAGGGCGCGTTGCCTAGGGGCTGAGGCCGGGGCCGGGCGCATGGGTAGCGGCGGGCGGCCGAGGCGGAGGTGGCGCCATGCGGGTGCGGGGCCCGTGGCGGTCGCTGGGAGGTGCGGGCGGTCCAGCCGGCGATGGGCAGCGGCCCCTAGAGCCCCACACAGTGGGGTCGGTGGGCGTGCCGGGGGAGAGCGCGCCGTGCAGGCCAAGCTGCGGGGGGCGCACGCGCAAGGGTGGCGGCGTGCCTGTCGGGGCCCCCTGCGGGCCGTGGGACCTGCGGTTGGCAGGAAGCGCTGCTCGGGGGCTGAGGCCGGGGCCGGGCGTGTGGGCTGCGGCGTCCACGGGCGCGAGTGCCAGAGGCGAGCGCGGGGCGGTGTGTGCGGGCCGGCCGGCGGCCGGTGGCCTCACTGAGAGTCCCACACGGAGGGGTCGACGGGCGTGCCGGGGGCGTACGCAACGTGCAGGTCGGGCAGCAGTGGGCACACGTGCAGGGCATCGGCGTGCCCGATGAGGACCTCACAGAGGACCGAGGGGTTGGCGGCAAGCAGTATGCGTTGCCTTGGGCGCAGCAGCGTGGGGCCACGCAGTGGCGCAACGTGGGGCTGCGTAGGGGCTGCACAGGGGCGCAGCGTGGTGCGGTGCAGGGACGCAGCCGTGTGGGGCGGCGCAGGGGCGCAGCAGTGTGGGGCTGCGCAGGGGCGCAGCGCGGGGCTGCGCAGGGGCGCAGCGTGGGGCTGAGTAGGGGCGCAGCGTGGGGCTGCGCAGGGGCGCAGCAGTGTGGGGCGCAGGGGCGCAGCAGTGTGGGGCGGCGCAGGGGCGCAGCAGTGTGGGGCTGCGCAGGGGCGCAGCGCGGGGCCGAGCAGGGGCGCAGCGCGGGGCCGAGCAGGGGCGCAGCGTGGGGCTGCGTAGGGGCTGCGTAGGGGCGCAGCGTGGTGCGGTGCAGGGGCGCAGCCGTGTGGGGCATCGCAGGGGCGCAGCAGTGTGGGGCCGCGCAGGGGCGCAGCGTGGGGCTGCGTAGGGGCTGCGCAGGGGCGCAGCGTGGTGCGGTGCAGGGGCACAGCAGTGTGGGGCGGCGCAGGGGCGCAGCACCGTGGGGCTGCGCAGGGGCGCAGCGTGGGGTTGAGTAGGGGCGCAGCGTGGGGCTGCGCAGGGCCGCAGCGTGGTGCGGCGCAGGGGCGCAGCAGTGTGGGGCGGCGCAGGGGCGCAGCAGTGTGGGGCTGCGCAGGGGCGCAGCAGTGTGGGGCCGCGCAGGGGCGCGGCGCGGGGCTGCGCAGGGGCGCAGCACTGTGGGGCGGCGCAGGGGCGCAGCAGTGTGGGGCTGCGCAGGGGCGCAGCGTGGTGCGGTGCAGGGGCGCAGCCGTGTGGGGCAGCGCAGGGGCGCAGCAGTGTGGGGCCGCGCAGGGGCGCAGCGTGGGGCTGCGTAGGGGCTGCGCAGGGGCGCAGCGTGGTGCGGTGCAGGGGCACAGCAGTGTGGGGCGGCGCAGGGGCGCAGCACCGTGGGGCTGCGCAGGGGCGCAGCGTGGGGTTGAGTAGGGGCGCAGCGTGGGGCTGCGCAGGGCCGCAGCGTGGTGCGGCGCAGGGGCGCAGCAGTGTGGGGCGGCGCAGGGGCGCAGCAGTGTGGGGCCGCGCAGGGGCGCGGCGCGGGGCTGCGCAGGGGCGCAGCAGTGTGGGGCGGCGCAGGGGCGCAGCAGTGTGGGGCTGCGCAGGGGCGCAGCATGGTGCGGCGCAGGGGCGCAGTAGTGTGGGGCGGCGCAGGGGCGCAGCAGTGTGGGGCCGCGCAGGGGTGTGGCGCGGGGCTGCGCAGGGGCGCAGCGTGGGGCTGCGTAGGAGCTGCGCAGGGGCGCAGCGTGGTGCGGTGCAGGGGCGCAGCCGTGTTGGGCGGCGCAGGGGCGCAGCAGTGTGGGGCCGCGCAGGGGCGCAGCGTGGGGCTGCGTAGGGGCTGCGCAGGGGCGCAGCGTGGTGCGGTGCAGGGGCGCAGCAGTGTGGGGCGGCGCAGGGGCGCAGCAGCGTGGGGCTGCGCAGGGGCGCAGCTATGGTATGGTATGGTATGGTATGGCATGGTATGGTATGGTATGGTATGGTATGGTATGGTATGGTATGGTATGGTATGGTATGGTATGGTATGGTATGGTATGGTATGGTATGGTATGGTATGGTATGGTATGGTATGGTATGGTATGGTATGGTATGGTATGTTATGGTATGGTATGGTATGGTATGTTGTTGTTGTTGTTGTGAAGGCACCCAGCACGTGCCGGCGGGAGAAATTGCCAGACACGCTCTCCCTGGGCAGGGCGCAAGGGAGCAGTCGGCCAGCGTCACGCTGGCCGGGCGTGTGCCGACAACGACCGAGCGGGGGGGGGGGGGGGGGGGGGGGGGGGGGCGTGGAGTGGAGGGGGGGGGGCGCGTCGAGGAGGGGGGGGCCACCTGTGGAAGTTACCGTGGAGCCCTCCCCCGTCTCGCGGGGGGAGAGTTACTCGTCCTGTGCGAAGCGGCGGTGGGGGTGGAGGGCGGGGCGGTGACCTTGGGGTGGGGAAGGCACGCCCGGGTCCACGGACACTCCGCGCCTTGCCCGAACATCCTGCCGAGGTGGCCGTTCCTCGTTGTGCGGCCGTGGCGTGGCCGGGGGCGCTGGCCCGTGCTTCTAGCCTTCTACGGGGGCGAGGGGAGGCCTGGGAGTTGCTGTTTGCCGGCGCCTAGGCACCTTTGCTTGTGCTGTGGTGTGGCCGCCTCGTCCCCGGTAGTGCGGGCGCGCGCGCGCGTCGGTCATGGGGGAGGGAGGGCACAAGGGCGGGAGCACAACAGCACGATCATGGGTATACAGTTGCTGGCGTGTCGTGTTCGGTTCAGGTGCTGTCCCCTGGTGCCTGTCCCTGTGTCCTGCTTACGGGAGGCCGCGCGGCACAGCCGGCGGGGGGTCGAGGCCCGGGCCGGGCGCATGGGTAGCGGCGGGCGGCCGAGGCGGACACGGCGCCATGCGGGTGCGGGGCCCGTGGCGGTCGCGGGGGGGTGCGGGCGGTCCATCCGGCGGTTGGCAGTGGCCCTGAGCGCCCCACACAGTGGGGTCGGTGGGCGTGCCGGGGGAGGGCGCGTCCTGCAGGCCAAGCTGCGGGGGGCGCGTGCGCAAGGGCGTCGGCGTGCCCGGTGCGGGCCCCTCTGCGGGCCGAGGGACCTGCGGTGAGCAGGTGGCGTTGCTTGGGGGCTGAGGCCGGGGCCGGGCGCATGGGTAGCGGCGGGCGGCCGAGGCGGAGGCGGCGCCGTGCGGGTGCGGGGCCCGTGGCGGTCGCTGGGAGGCGCGGGCGGCCCAGCCGGCGGTCGGCAGAGTAACTGCAGGGCGTAGTGGGGGGGGCAGTGGTACTGGAGGTGGGCGGCGGAGTCAGGGTAGGGGCGGTGACAGAAGGGGCACGTCACGCCTCTGTAGCCGGGGGGGTGGTCCTGGGAGTGCAGTAGCCGGAGGTGCATGATGCGGTGGAGGGCCAGCGCCGGGATCTCGGCGCGTTCATACGCGAGGCGGAGTAGGTGGGAGGACCAGCCTGGGGGCAGGGGCCGGAGGTGCAGCGCGTGGGTGCGGGCGGTGGTGGCCGCATACGCTGCCTCTGCGGCGCGCGCGGGGCTAAGGAAGATTGCGCCCTCACGGAGCGCCACGATGCGGCCGTGGAAGAGTGCGGACCAGGGGAGGGTCCACGGGGAGGCGGCGCGGAGCCCGCGGCGGGCTAGGCTGTCGGCCTCGGCGTTGAGGGTGGCGAGGTGGCTGGCGGAGCCGGAGTCGTGTTGCGCGAGGAGCCAGGCCTCGTGCATGCGGAAGGAGGCGGAGAGGAGGCCCGCCCGGTATGGGATGGAGAGGGCGGAGGAGGGGGGCGGGCCGCGGGTGAGGTCGCAGAGTTGGGAGGCGGTGGAGTCTGAGGCGAAGAGGGCTTCGCCGGACCAGCCGCGGAGGGCGAACATGGCGGCTATTTTGGCGATCCACTCTGCGTCGGTGGAGTGGCCGGCGAGGGCGTGGAGGCCGAGCCAGCCGCGGTAGAGAGTGCCGTGGTGGGGGTGCCAGAGGAGGAAGCCGGTGCCGAGGCGGGTGCCCTCTTGGCTGCCGTCGCATGCGATCACGACATAGGGGAGGGAGCGGAGGGGGGCCAGCGAGCCGGTGTGGTGCTGCGGGGCGGGGCGTACGTGGGGGGAGGGGAGGAGGTGGACGGTGATGTCGAGGGGGGCGAGCGCCTGTGCCAGGGCGGGACCTTCGGTGAGCCAGGGGGTTGGGCGGCGTGGGGAGATGAGGGACGCCGTGGCGGCTACTGCGAGGGTGTTGGGGCCCCAAGAGGCGCGGAGGTAAGTGCGGAGGAGGTTGAGGGGGGCCCGGTACGCTAGGAGGGGGACGCCAGGACCGCCCTGCTGGAGGGGGAGGTGGAGGAAGGCCGAGTGTGCCCAGGGGGGCAGACGGAAGGCGTGGCGGTATGCATTGTTGATGGCGGTCTAATGGGGGCGGAGGGAGGGGCGGGGGACGAGGACGCCCGTGGTGACGTAGTCGAGGGGGGAGAGGCCGAAGGCGTGCAGGGAGCGGAGGTGGAGCATGGGGCAGGCCTCGCGGTTGCGGCTGGCCTTGCGCGCCCGGTCGAGGGACGAGCGGGACTTGTTGATTACGCGGAGGAGGGGGAGCTCAGGGAGGATGGGGATGCCGACGACTTCCGGGGGGGCGGCGGTGGTGGTGCCGGTGTGCTGCGGGACGTCGGCTGTGACGAGGGTGGGCCGGCCTCGGCGGGAGTCGATGAGGGAGAACTCCTGCTTGTCGGGGTGTATGATGCGGCAGTCAGTGGCCATGGCTGCCACGTCCGTGAGGGAGGGGGTGATGAAGCGGCGGTCGTCGCTGTACGAGAGGTGGGTGGCGGGGAGGGACGCTGAGTGGCCGGGGATGGTGAGGGGGAGGGTGATGGAAGTGTTGGGGCGCATGGCCCTGGTGATGACCAGGCTGGGGGCCTGGTAGTGGAGTTGGGCGAACCCGTCGCCTTGGTTGCCCCCCTCCTCGGTACTGAAGGGGTGGGCGAACCCTTCGCGGGTGGCCACGCGGATGACCAGGCGGCTGTAGAAGCCGTCTGCCCAAGGGCCAAAGTCCCACGTGGCGCGGAGGCGGGAGCAGAGGCGGGATTTCTCCTGGCGCAGCACCCTGAGGTACGCGTGAGACTCGTCCCAGTCGCAGATGGCGCAGGTGCCGTGGGTGGAGAGGGCTGTGTAGGCGGCGGCGCGGGCCACGAGGGCGAGGCCGAGGGCGGAGTGGCCTGGGCGGTAGGCGGGGGAGGCGGGGGTGTAGGTGGAGGTGAGCTCGAGATCGGCGGCTAGGCGGGTCGTGGCGATGCCGGATGCTGCGCCGGAGACGCCCGACTCCACGTCGACGGGGCGGAAGGAGCGTGTGAGGTGCCGGGGGAGTGGCTTGGTGGGTTTCCCCTTGTAGAGGCCGTAGCGGACGGTCTCGTTGGAGACGCCCGGGGTGCCGGATTCGAGCTGGAGGAGGAGGTGTAGCAATCCGAGGTGGACGCCTCCGCCGCTGCGGAAGAGCGCTGCGCGTGCCACGTTGTCAGTGGACACGGCGAGGGAGCCCTTGCCCATGCGGCGGTGGGCGAGGGAGGCGGTGGTGATGAGGGGGGGGGACTGGCGGGTGAGGGCGTACGCCCGGAGGGAGGCGGGGGATTCTGGTCGGGCATCCGCGCGGAGGGCGTCGCGGAGTAGGGGGAGAGTGAGATCGATGGGCGGGTGTAGGAGGGGGAGCCAGGGGTCAGGGGTGCAGCGGGCGGCGAAGAAGGCGTGGTCCACGGAGACGTGCCGGTTGGCCGTCTGGGATCGGGACTGGGCCGTGACCTCGGCGAGCCGTTCCTCGCGGGTCGTGAGGGTGGCCCCCGGGTGGGGGAGGATGCCTCGGAACGGTTCCAGGGGAGGGGAGGGCAGCCGGAGGACTGTGCGAGTGGCGGAGGTGATGGAGGGGGAGGAGAGGACGGCAGCGCGAGAGACGTAGCCGCGGGCGGCCGATGCCTCCCGGAGGGCAGTGGACTGGGCGGCGAGGTCATGTGTGGAGAGGGGAAAGGTGAACCGGGCCAGGGACCGTAGTAGTGTGGTGGTGTCAGGCGGGTGCAGGAGCAGCTGGTGCGCGAGGGAGTGGTGGGCGGCGATGTAGTGGTCGGGGAGGGAGGGGGTAAGGGAGAGCTAGCCCCACGCCAGGTCAAGGGCGGCTGAGAGGGAGTCCATGTCCTCGATAGTTGCCAGGCGCCACCGGAACAGACGCCACGAGTGGGCGTCGCAGGAGCAGTGGTGCAGGGTGACCTGCGCCAGCACCATGACGTGTGAGGTGTGGCAGGGGAGGACGTGGTGAGTGTGGGATGCGATGGGACCGGTGGCGAAGATGTGGTCGATGGCGGTGGACCGGGGGGAGCCGTGGCGGGTGGTGAAGTTGGTGGGAGTGGCTGGGGGGACCAGGCGGTGCCAGGCCGAGAGCGGGCCTAGGGCCCCGAGCGCGGAGACCAGGGGGGTGCCTGGGGCTCCCGTGCTGTTGAGGTCGCCCAGGAGGACACACAGGTCGGGACGTATGCAGGAGCGGAGGTGGTTCATGAGCTTGACCTCGGAAACCCACTCGGAGTACGAGAGGCGTGGGGGGAGGTGGGCGTTGAACAGGAGGGCACGGCCCCCTAGTGAGAGGGGGACCGTGGAGGCAATCCAGTGCGGGCTGTCGTAGACGAGGTCGGCGGGCTGGGAGGGGGCGCGGAGGGACCGGAGCCAGGCCGTGCGGAGGCCTGAGCCCTGGCCGGATGCGGTGCTGTAGTGGGCCTCGTACCGCGGTGGGAGGGCGGGGCGGGCCGCGGCCAAGTCCCAGATTTCCTGCTCGGCGACCACGTCGGGGGACAGGGCCTCGAGCCAGGTGCGGGCGAGGGAGACTTGGCCGGCGATGCCGCCCCAGTTGTGCGTGAGAAAGGTGAGGGCTGTGTCGCGGAGGGGGGTGGACGCCTGGTCACGGGGGTCGGGGAGGGAGAGGACGAAGGCGGGGGTCGGCTGGAGGAGGCGGTCGGGAGGGGGGGCGCAGGGGGTGGCCCAGGGGATGGCTGAGACGGAGACAGCCCCGGGCAGTAGCATGCCCTGGAAGCCGACCGCACAGCGGGCGGCGGTGTCACGAGTGCACACCGGCGGGGCTTTGTGGGGGGAGGTGCAGAAGTAGTGAGGCCAGTGGTCGGGCGGCGATGCAGGGAGGTCGACGAAGGCGGTGTGAGGCGTGGGGCGTCCACAGTCGGGGCAAGCGGAGGAGGTGACGAGTGGGGCGTCGGGGAGGGCGGGGTGTAGCGCCCACGCTGAGGTCGGGCCTGACGAGCGAGTATACGCTGGGGACGGGGGGAGGGGGGTTGAAGGCAAGTGGGCGGTGTCCCAGAAGGCGGTCCACTTGGCGTCCACGTGCAGGGGAGGGGTGATCCAGAAGGAGGGGTCGCGGCGCTGGCGGGGGAAGGAGGCGAGCCAACCGCACACTGTGGGGAGGGCGGAGGCGAGGAGCGAGGGGGGTAGCGACGTGGAGACCTGGGCGGCGTGCAGGAGGTCTCGGAGGGGGCCCGGGGGGAGGTTGGCGGCCGGGGGGAGGCCAAGGGGGAGAAGGTCAGCAGAGTGTGTGCACACGGGGCAGTGCGTGAGGGCCGGGCGCCGCAGCGTGCCGCAGTGAAGGCATATACGGGGGGCGGAGGCCGGTGGTGTAGCGGGTGCGCGGGGGGGGGGGTCCCCCGGGCGTGGGATTGGGGACGGGGCTCCGGGCCGAAGAGGAGGTCAGCCCCGGCGCGGTGGGCGTCGAGTGGGCGGGGGAAGTGGGAGGCGAGGAAGGTCGCCCAGGCCAGGGTCGGGAGGTCGGGAGCGCTGGAGGCGGGGAGAGTGTCCGGCAGGGCGAGTCGGTTGTGTCTGCGGGCACTGGGGAACATGGCGCCGCGGACTGCCCTGCCTGACGTGGGGGCCGAGGGCGCTGTGCGGCCATGGTGCCTCGGGGAGCGTCGGGGGGAGGAACGGGGGGGTGATTGCTGGCGGCTGCGTTTGGTGGGACGGGGCTAAGGGTCGCCCGGGACGGGCGGGCGGTGGGAGGGGGGGGTGTTGAGTGTGGCGGCGGGGGCGTGCCAAGGTTGCCCATCGTCCCGTCTGCCCTGGACCGTAAGGGACCAGCCCTCGTCGTGCTGGATGACGCGCGTGGGCAGCGAGGCGAAGAGGGAGGTGTGCAGGGCGGGGGCGATGGAGGCGAACGCGTGTCCGCGGCGGGCGTCGGCGTCAGTGACGTACACGACGGTCTGCAGGTTGTGGGTGAGGGTGACTGCCATGGAGGGGTGCGGGCCTAGGCGGAGGCCTGAGACGCGGACGATGCCGGTGGTGGCTGGCGAGGAGCCGACGGGGGCGAAGGTGGGGACCGAGGAGGCGGGGGTGGCGCCGGTGGCGGAGGGCGCGGGGGCGCCCGGGAGGGGGGGCTGGCCGAGGAGGGGTGGGGCGGAGAGTGGCGCGGGCGGGGCGGCGGCGCCAGGGGCTTGCAGGGAGGGCGCTGGCGGTGCGGAGGAGCCAAGGCGGAACCAGTCCAGGTCCGCCGTGGAGCTGGGGGGGAGGGCAGTTTTGGTGTAGGAGATGAGTTCCTGGAACTGGGCCGGGGTGGATAGACGGCCACACAGCCGTGCGATGGCTGCGCGGAGGGTGTCGGCGGAGGAGACGTGTTGGAGGTCCTGGTAGGCCTCTATGGGGAAGGAGGGGGCGCTGGCGATGGTGAAGGCCGCTGTCAGCCAGGGAGTGTCGGCATGGGCCTAAGCGGCTGTGATGAGGGGCTGGATGGCCTGGAGGGCAGGCAGGGAGGCCGCGGAGGAGGCGGCGGCTCCGTACCGTTGGGAGACCAGGGTGAGGAGCTTGTTGAGGTGGAGGCGGAGGGTGGGCTTGTGGAGGTCGGGGCAGGAGTGCCAGGCACCCTTGGCGGCGAGCACCAGGCTGGCGGTGGACGTGGAGACCGAGAGGTGCTGCACGGTCCTGGGGGGCAGGTGGCAGTTCTTGCCCATGGCCACAATGCACATGGCCGTGTGGTGGGCGTCGGCCTCGGGGACGGAGGAGAGGCCGTCGAGTAAGGACAGTGTGTCCTGGGAGCTCGGGGCTTGGCCAGCCTGGAAGAGTGTCCCCCAGTCTGACGGGGGTGGTGCGGCCGGCTGCGGGGGCTGGGGACAGGGGGGAAGCAGGGACAAGGGTTGCGAAGCGTTGGGGGGTGCGGGGGCGGCGGCGGCGGCGGGGACACCGGGCCCCGCAGGAGGGTCTTCTGCCTGCGGGTTAGCGCGGCGGGCGGCTGCGGTGATGGCGGTGGAGATGTTGGGGGTGCGAATTGAACCATCATCCTTCCGATGGTTCAACTCGGTGTACCACCGTTGGGCTGACAGGGGGCAAGGGGCGGGGACACGGACCTGGGGGCTGGCGGGGTCGAAGACGCAGCTGAGGGGGGGGCAGGCCAGCCGGGAGCCGGTCTGCTGGGCCGCCCAGGTCGCTAGCCAGTGGAGCAGGGCGACCCGGGCGACCTTGGGCTTGATGGCCTCGTCGAAGGCGAGGGGGTCCAGGAGGCGGCGGAAGGGGATGGAGGGGGGGAGGTCGGGGGAGAAGGGGGAAATGTGGGCGAGGGCGGCCGAGGCGAGAGTGGCCTGGTCGAGGGTGGAGGCACGAGCGCCCCAGTCGATGAGGGCGCTCATGCAGGAGGCGTAGGGGAGCCACGAGGCGTCGTGGTGTGTGGTGAGGAGGGAGATCTCGTTCTCGGTGAGCTGCTCGGTGAAGGCGAACCACCAGAGGAGGGGGCTGGCTTCGATGGAGGAGCCGGCGAGGGGGATGGAGAGGACGTCCACATTCGCCGGCATGTGGCGCGCGGAGGCCAGCAGGCGTGGGGGTTGTTGGGAGTCCAGGGCGATGGACAGGAGGGGCCAGGCGTCGGCCGCCGTCAACTGTTCGCGCTGGAGGTCGGGGGACAGAGCTGAGAATGGGTGTGCCATGGTGCCTGTGGGGAGCGGAGCAAGGGAGGGTCCGACACACGGCATGCCGGGGGGTGGGAGGTCCGTTGACGGCTGTGGGCGCCAGTCGTGGTGCGTGATGAGGGTGGGGGGGGTTGGTCGGGGTGGGCGGGCGGGAGAAAGGGAGAAGCCGAGGCAAGCGCTCAGGGCCCGGAGGCTCCGGCATGCAGAGCGAACAGTGCTACCGGCAGTGGCGCAAATGTAGAAAGGGGGGGGGGGGGTGGGCTAGGTGCGGGTGGTGGTCGTCGCTGGGCGCGGCGAGAGTCGTGAGGTGGTGCTGGGCGTGGGTGGTCGCTGTGTGTGGCGCCAGGCGGGTGGGAGGCTCGCGCCGGGGGCTGGTGTTGGGTGTGGGGCGGGGTGGGCTGGTGGGGGGCAGAAAAAGCCGAGGCAAGCGCTCGAGGCCCGCAGGCTCCGGCATGCAGAGCGAACAGTGCTACCGGCGGTGGCGCAAAGTAAGAAGGGGGGGGGGGGCTGGTGGGCCCGGCGTGGGCGTGGGCCGTCGTTGGGTGCGGCGTACGTCGCGCGGTGGCGTCGGCTGGGGGAGAGGGGTGGGGTGCGCGTGTGGTAATGGGAGGGGTGTCGGGCGCGGCGTGTCGGGGGTGTAGGGTGTGGGAGCTCGACTGTCTGCGGTCCAGAGCTGGGCTCTGGGGGTCGGTGGCGTGTGGTGCTGGTGGGTGTGTCCTGCTACCGGTGTCCTACTACGAGGAAGTGATGAGGGTGAAGACTGCTTGGGGACTGAGGCCGGAGAGCCTGGGGCGGGGCAATGGGGCGCTGGCGGCAGGTTATCCCCGGCTGGGATGGCCGGGGTGCCCTGGGGCCCCGTGGGGGCGGAGGCTCCCCACGTCGGCTGGGTGCGAAACCACGGCCTGTATTTCCGTCACCGAAGTTCTTAGGTTTCGACCCCAGGAACTTACCCGCCGCGGGGACTGTGGGCCGGGACGGCCAAGGGGGATGCTCATGAAGAGGAAGTGGGGGGCCAGGATGAGCCTGGCGGTCGGCACCTTCCTTCGGCCTGGGGGAGGCCGATGCCCGGGGCTATTACCTCTCCCTTGTGCCCGTGGTGCGGTGGTGGGTGGTGGTGTGGTACCCCCCAACCGGCGTCTGTGCCCGGTGCCGTGGGCACAGACCCCCGTTGGGGGCGGGTATGAAGCGCCCGGTCGCCTCGCCCCCCCTGCACAACAGCCCGCCAGGCGCTGCTAGGCCTCTAGCGCCAGCTGGAGTGGGGGGGGGGCGCTTGGGGCAGTGCGGGGCCCCTCCGCGCTCCTGGCGGCCCGCACTGCCTGTATAGTGTTACAAGGGCAACGCGGGCCCGAACCGCACGTGCGGGCCGCGCCGCCCCAGCAGGGGTGGGGGACAGGGGGGGGGACTGGGTTCAGCGTCAGGTGTGACCGCTCGCCGGCTGGTCACACCACCCTCCACGTCGGAGTAACAGCACTGGGGTTCTTGGGGCCCCGTCCAGGGTTCTGGGGGCCCCACCCAGGGGCCGTTGGCCCCCCCCGTTCGGTCTCTGAGCGTGAGGCATGGGTGGGGGGAAGGGACAAAGGCCACTCGCGGCCATGACGCATGGCGCGCAGGGAGGGAGGTATGACTCATGCAACACCATGATGCATGCAGCAGGGGGAAGGGGGGGCAAGGCCTGGACCCCCACCGCGTATGGGGGGTCCCCTCGTCGGCCAGGCGTCCGCCCGTCGGCGGCTGCGGAAGCCCACCTCGGTGGCGTCGGCAACCTGTGAAGAAGGAGAGGGGGTGTGGAGGGGAGGAGGGGCCTGGTGTGCACGCGGGGAGGGGGGGGGGGGGGGCTGTGGGCCGGTTGGCGGGTGCGCGCGCGAGGGGGAGGGGTTGCGGTGTGCTCAGCCGCGAGCGCCACCGTTCGGCTGACCGGGGAAGAGGGGCGGCCGGGGCTGGCCAAAGTCGGCCGGGGAGCCCGGGGCGCCCGCGGCGCTAGGGGCCCCGGTCAGCGGAGGGGCCCGCACCCCGCTCGGCGGGGACGAATCCCGCCGAGCATCATCCACGGGGGCGAATCCTGGTGGAGGCGGGGGGAAGCGCCACGCCGTCCCCTCGCGGCCGAACCGGACCGGGACGGGCCCTGCCGGATGGATACCGGGGGGGCGGGCGAGGCTGGGCTCCGGGGCTCCGGGGCCCGGGTCCCTGGTGGCTGTGGGCCGGCGCGGGGGGGACCGGGCGGGCCTCTGGGCTGCTTGGTGAGGGGGGGCGCGGAAGGGCCGGGCGGGCTCGGGGGCGAACCCCGAGAGGCCCCCAGGAGCTGGGCGAGGGCTCCTGAGGGCGGCCGTTCCCTGAGGGGGGGGGGGGGGTGCTCCCTGCCCGGGGGACGACGGGGGCCCCTCTTGAGCGAGGGGGGGGGGCGGGCGTGTATCGCCCGGTGTAGGGCCATATCGATTCATGGCCGCGCGGCATGGGACTATATCCCCAACCCTCCGCGCCGGAGTCCCTTTTTCCGGGGGGGCTGAGGGGGGGGGGGGGGGGGCTGGCGGTTGTTGTGTGCACCCTCCCATGCGGGGGGGGGGTCGCCGGTGGGAGCTCCGTCCGGCGTGGCCGAAAAAACCCGGTGGCGTCTCCTGGGCTCGTGGGCCCCTTCGAGGAAGAACCTCGGATTCGCCGGGAGGGACTCCGCTATATGGTATGGTATGGTATGGTATGGTATGGTATGGTATGGTATGGTATGGTATGGTATGGTATGGTATGGTATGGTATGGTATGGTATGGTATGGTATGGTATGGTATGCTGTGTCGTGGTGTGGTGTGCCAAAGGCGCTGTTACCAAAAGGCAATGGCCGGGATGGTCTTGCACACAGGAAAATGCAAGCCGGCTGGGCTGTGTGTCGAAGTTTGCGTTGTGTGTAGTGTGTTGTGCGCCTGTGGCAGAGGGCCTTCTCCCTCGCTAACGCTGGGTGGCTGCCGTCCAGGGCTGCCCTAGGGACCCCCTGCCGCTCTGCCTGATGGTGCAGCCGAATTTATCGTTAGGCCCAGGCCTTTGTGCCTCCGGGCCCCGGTCGGGCATTGATGAGGCTAGCAGCTGAGGTTCTTCGGTATACCGCCGGGCAGTGGGCAGTGTGGATGCTTCTGTACACTGCCTCACTGCCGCGGGGCATTAGGCAGTGGAACTCCTTCTGTGCATCGCCTCACTGCCCAGGGGCAGTGGGCAGTTGAGCTCCTTCAGTGCACTGCACTGCCTCACTGCCTGGGGGCAGTGGGCAGTGAAATTCCTTCTGTGCATTGCCTCACTACCGCGGGGGCAGTGGGCAGTTGGAATCCTTCTGTACGCTGCCACACTGCTGTGGAGCAGTGGGCAGTGGGACTCCTTCAGTACGCCACACTGCTGGGAAGCAGTCGGTAGTGGAACTCCTTAAGTACACCGCCACATTGCTAGGGAGCATTGCGCAGCAGGACTTTTTCAGGACTTTTTCAGTACAGTGCCACACTGCTGGGATTTAGTGGGCAGGAATCAGTGGGCAGTGGAACTCCTTCCGCACACTGCCACACTTCTTGGGAGCAATGCGCAGTGGAACTCCTTCTGTACACGGACTCAGTGCCTAGAGGCAATGGGCAGTGGGACTCCCTGAATACACTGCCTCACTGCCTGTGCACAGTGGGCAGTGGAACTCCTTGTATGTACCGCCTCACTGCCTTTGGGCGGCGGGCAATGGAACCCCTTTTGTACCCCCCCTCCCCCTTGCACAAGCACGGCCTTCTCTAAGCATGAGGTGGGCGTTGAACCGCTGTTTTTAGGAATTTTTGGGACCACTGTTTTTGTGGTCCCAGTTGTAACATGGGGTTTAAAAGTAGTTTACCACACATTGCCACCTGATGATGTTTGTTTCGATGTGATTCTTAGCCATTCCTGCTATTTCCCTACCACGGCCTATCGCCATCTGCATATGAGGGATCTCCTGGATGTGGGCGATCATGTGTGTTTGCCATCATGTGTGCCACACACAGGGACGGTCTTGTCTAAGCATGGGGGTGGGCGTTGAACTGGTGTTTTGCTTGGTTTTTGGGGACCGTGGCCGTGCTTGCGCAAGGGGGGGGCGGGGTACACAGCCTCAGTGCCTGCGGGCAGTGGGCAATACCACTCCTTCGGTACACCACCTCTAGACTCCTCTTGCCTACTGCCACACCGTTGGGGAGCAGTGGGCAGCGGGACTCCGTTAGCGCTCTGCCACACTCACTACTTACTGCTTGAGAGCAGTGGGCAATTGGACTCCTTTAGTACACTACCATACTGCCGTGGAACAGTGGGTGGTGGGACTGTGTCAGTGTACTGCCACACTTTTGGGGAGCAGTAGGAGGCGGCGGACAGTGGGATGGCTTCTCTGCACTACCACACTGCTGGGAAGGAGTGGGTAGTGGGACTCGTGCAGTGCAGTGCCACGGTGCTAGGAGCAGTGAGCAATGGTTCTCCTTCACTGCTGCCACACTGCTAGGGGGCAGTGGGTAGTGAGACTGCTTCTGCACACTGCCATGCTACTAGGGAGCAGTGGGCAGTGGCTCTTTCAGTACACGATGACATTGTTGGGTGGTTCACGAAGATCGCGGTTTTCCTATGATTTGGGGCTAGGGCATGGCACTTTGGGGGGATGTTGATGACAGTCCTGCCACTTGCTGCCCCCCGCCTTCAGCCACTGACTCCCCTTACACCTCCACAAACGCGGCGGTCCGGGCCTCGATGATGCGTTGCTGTGCTGCTGGGTCTTGTCACGGTGCACGCGGACAACGCCTTTGTTAGTACAACCGGCTTTGTTGTGTCTGCGGTTTTCAGTGCCTGCACTGTTGCTCTTGCTGGGGGCAATGTACCGGAACTGGCCCCTCCGACACCCGCCTTTGGCAGTGCGTGTGCCTCCCCTAGACTCTCTCCCCGGCAGTGGCATGGAGCGCTTGGCGATCAGTGCCGTGCGGAGCGATAATCTGTGGGCCGCGGTCCGTGTGTTTGTGCAAAAGCGTTGCACCTGTGGCCCTCCACAGTCACAGAGGCATGTGCCACCCCCCCGGACCCGCAGTACACGAGGGCCACCGCCTCCCGATCACTGTGGACATCTCCACTCAGAGGAGGGGGCAGGGATGCAAGGATGCAAGGGGGCAGGGATAGAAGTGAAGGGATCTCAGAAGCGGCTGCCGACGCGGTTAGGCAGGCGTTGGAGGAGGTTGCCAAAGTGGTTGGGCCTGGGGGCGGGATTGCGGTCCGCAATTTACCGCAATTTACCGCAATTTTTCAGTGATGCTTCTATTCAAAAATTTCGTTTTTCCCCTGAGGAAACTTCTTTCCCTCCCTTCGCTGTTACTCGGCACACTGTACGTGTATGTGTTCTCGTCTGCATGTCATTTATGTGGCAGGACGCTTTTCTGTCTTTGTGTTCCCAAAATGTCATCCACTTCTGGGGACAGTGATTCCAGCAATGGTAAAAGGCCAGTGAAACGTGGCAAAGGACAGGGTGGCCAAAAGGCACACTATGCCACACAGATTTTGCCTGTAGCACATGTCCACATCGTCTGTGATATGGAGTATGCTTCATTGACCGTACTTTGTATGAAAATTTCAAAATGCATTCATGGCCCATTATAATGGTGACGTGGAAGACGTTTAGATTAGCTGCTTGTGCTGAAAGCTTTGGTGCAGTGTGCATGCTATGTGCTGAAAGCCTCACTATCCTACCAGTTGGGTGCATAATTGGTCAAAAAAACCTTTTTGCAAAAAGTCCTCTGCTCCACTGCTGCTCGTGGCTGGCATAGAGTCTGGGGACCAAAAAAGAAATGTACCGCAATTTTTACCGCAATTTTGCCGCAATTTTCCGCAATTCACCGCAATTTTACCGCAAATTTTTTAGGCCTGGGGGACCGCAATCCCCCCCCCCCCCGAGGGTTGGGGGCGGTTGCTGTTGCAAATCCCATTGAAGCCGGCACCTTCAGCGAGACGGTAGCTGGGTATAGGCCAGGCGCACCGGAGGGGGGGGGCTCCCCTTCCAATGCATCACCGGGCGGGGGGCCATGCGGAGACCGGTACATTCCAAGGGCACTGCCGGGGGGCATTGGGGTCAAATGACGAAGGGCCTCCGCAGTTTCACCCGCACGCCACAAAGGCCCTACTCCCGAGGGCAGGTCTGGCGGCCCACATCCACTATACGTTTGCCTGACCTCCGGGGGAAGGGGGGCAGTGATAGCCCTGGCAAACAGGACCAGCAGAGTATCAGACGCGGTGCACATGGAGTGGGTTTGTTGTGTGGACCGTTTCAGCCAATTTAGAGGCGAGAGGTGCTGTCGGCGCCGGTGCTTTCCCCCAAAACTGTGCCTGACGCTGCAGAAGGAACTTGGGCAGTGCAGCCGCACGCAACATTGGGATTGGTGGGCAATGACTTGGCATCTTGCGGCCTGTGGCTGCACGGGTTGCGTGTGAGCCGGCCCAAGAGGGCCCTCACACTCTGCCATTACTCTTCCCCCAGCAACTCCCACCGAGGGACATGATGTACAGGGGCTTCAAAGGTTGACCAGCACCTGACGCGGTGCGGGGACTCCCCCCGGGGGCTGGGACAGCCCCGGGTCAAGGGGCGTGTGCTTTGTTTTGCTTTGGGCTGGGGTGTGCGTTTCCCCTCTTTCTCCTCCGGTCCCCATCCTCGGCCTTTTCCCTTCCGGCTGCCTCGTTGTCTGTGTTTGTGCGGCCCCGGGTTTTGTGGCCGGGGGCCTTGTGTTGTTTTGGTGTCCGATATCTGGCGTGCCCCCCCCCCCCGGCCGAGGCCATGACGAAGGGTGGGGGGCCCGTGCACTGCCCGGCAGAGGCGGTGGTGGCCCTGTAGGGCCTCGGACGCAGGCGCTGTGCGTGCGCTGCGCCGCATGTCGGGTGTGCGCACGAGTGGTATGGCGAGGGGGGTCTTGTCTGCAGCGTAAGACTTGAGCATCCCCACGTCCACCCCCCCCCCCCCCCCCACCAGGTTGTTACCCCCTCCTTTCCCGGGGGGGGGGGTCACTTGCTCAACCCAAAATTTTTCGTTGTGGCACACTGTGTTGTTGTAGTAAAACCACCACCCAAGAGTGCTGCCCAAAGCGTTCCAGTGGAAAGTGGTGAGCATGTGCAAGAGTTCAAGGTCAAGTGGAGCAGGACCAAGAAAATTTACACTGAGCTGGTCAAGGAGTAGGTCTCCGTACATTGGCAGTCCCTTGAGCGTATCTTATGCGGAATTCTTTGATTTTATGCTGCAATTTCTGTGCCTGCAAATGTGTGCGTACGGTGGTGGTGCGGTCCATCAGGGGGGGGTGGGGACCGTCTTCCCTGGGGTGGGGAAGGACAAGGGGGGGGGGGGGGGCTAAGTGCCGCCGTCAGGGAAGCCAACCGCCGCCAACCGCCAACCATTGTTCAAGGCTGCGGCGCTGCGCCCCGCCCATGTCTTGACTGCGAAGCAGACACCGTCCCCCGAACATTCGTTTCTGTTGGCGTTACGAACCCATTTATTTTTTTCCTCTTCCTCCAGGACAGCCCCGGGCTGGGGGTGCCGGTGAGCTCCGCACAAATGTGCGTGCACACGTGGGGGGGGGGGGGGGGCGGCAATGGTCTGTGCGGCGGGGCCCCAGGGCCCTCCGTGTCGGGGCCTCCGGGGGACGACGGGCGTCCCCCTCCAGCGGCCCCGGCGTCGCCCACTTCTCTTCGGCGTCCCCACGTCCGTCGGCAGAGCGCCGGGCGTGCGGCGGTCGGACGCCCGCGCCGTGCGGAGGTGCGCGCGTGCCCCACCCCTCATTCGTCGCTCTCTCTCAGACCGTTTTGGTGTTGGATGTACTACTCGCCCCCGCCGCTGCCGGACGGCCGCGTCCACCGGTACACGCGCCACACGGCCCACGCCCCGCCAGCCCCGGAGGTACGCGTCCCTGTGGGGGAGGGGGCGGCCTGGGGCCCCACGCTGCCCCGCGCACCGTGTCCGTGCCCACCCCCCCCCCCCACCGCCCGTGCCACGCGCCGCGGCCTGTGCGGCGCATGCCCCGCGGCGCTCAGGACGGATCCAGGGACCGCGGGCTGTGGGCTGGCGCACCGAGAGGCAGCCCGGCGGCCTTTTGCTGAGCCCCCCCCCCCCCCGTTCCCCTGCGGATGACCCCCCCCCCCCCTTTGTAATAGCTGCGCCCTTGTCCCAGACACCGGCATGTGGGATGTAATTTGATTCGGTACAAATGTCGTGCAGCCACATAAGACGTCGGTTTGGTGACGAATTTGCCAGTTGCACAGGGTCATGGACACATTTGTTGTGAGTGTTTGCCCAATTGAACCCACATAACTTTGATTTTGGGGATATTTGTGCATATCATTCCCCTTTCTGGCACCAGCTCACCGTGCAATCTTCTCTTTTGAACCCGGGCATCTACGGCCTTGTCCAAGCTACGGTAGGCGTAGGCAACGTATGGATTCGGGACTTTTGCGTAGCTATTACACGGGAGGGGGGGGTACTCAGTGCCACGCGGGTGGCGTATCTCCCTCGAAGGGGCCCACAGAACATGCACCACTGCATCAACGCGGCCCTGTTTGCCGGTACCCCCCCCCCCCTTTGAAATCCCCCTCCATCGCGTGGCCAAAAAGCACAGGAAATATCAGGCGCCGAAGAGAATTCCTCTTTATATTGTGTCGGACCTCCTGCAGCTTTAGTGCCACTGTTGTGTGGGGCAATCACAGGCGGCGGGGGGGGGGGGGGGGGGCGTCACGGCGTTGGCGGGGGGATTTCCAGCCTCTCCTCTCTTCACTTGTACAATTTTTTGATGCGGAGGCGGTCCGCCGGGGCTGGGCAGGGCCCCAAGTAACCCCCCAAATGCCTGGCACCGGCCCCCAACATCCGGATGCCGGCGGCGGGGCAGGTCCAAACTGGGGACATTGTCACGGTGGCATCGTGAGCGGGATCCACGAGGGGGGGGGGGGCTTACCTGTGACGCCTGACCCCCCCCGCTCTGGACCCCCCAACCCATACCAGTTAGCACCCGGTTAGAACTGGCAATTTGGGCGCCAGCGGCGCCCGGAAATCTTTTTGGAGCCTGAAAAATTTGCAACATACTTGGTTTCCCCCCCAGTTGTTTACATTCAAAATGCTCACAATGAGTTCGGGAATGCCTCGCCACGATTCACAGGTACATCTGTTGGAATACGGTGTACACACCACCACACCCTACAGCAGCTCGCTAAGCCACTGGCACTGCCGGCCGCGGTAGGTGCGCCTCGCTACCTTTTTCTGAAGTCAACCACGGATCCCCACAGGACAGGAAAAAACACACCACCGCCCCCTGCAGCAAGGCGCTCCACGACTTGCTCCG
Organism: Eutreptiella sp. 'Long Island Sound 2002'; assembly: GCA_964036045.1. Taxonomy (NCBI): domain Eukaryota; phylum Euglenozoa; class Euglenophyceae; order Eutreptiales; family Eutreptiaceae; genus Eutreptiella; species Eutreptiella sp. 'Long Island Sound 2002'. The sequence continues at coordinate 165,774,039 of OZ038379.1, read as the reverse complement.
TCAATCTCTTGCGGCAGCGGCGCATTCACTGCCTTCTTCTTGCCTTCTCTTCGGCAGCAGGGCCATGCAGGCAGCGGGAATCGAACCGGCGCCATCACGCCACGAGCCGGGTGCCTCAACCACTGACACGGCACCCACCACAACACATTATACGCACGCAAGCACAGACGGCACCTCCCAAGTACCCAGATAGTCCCTCTGGCCTTCGCGCCTGCGTTGACGGGGCAGGACAAGTACGACGGATACAGCACGCACAAACGAACAGCACACAGTTTCACGCGACCTCAGGCCTCTCTACGCCTGCACCCGGCCTGTATGCGTGTGTGTGTGGAGTCCCGGTTACGGGGCTTCCTGCCTTTCCAACACAGCACTAGCTTTCATAGCTGACCCAAGGATTGAAGGACGCGCGGGGCTTGGTAGCTAAAGAGACAGTGTTGTCTAACCAGAAGCGAACACTGTTGGTCTATCGTCTGGGTTCCTGGTGAGGGGTAACAGAGGGAGGGACAGGGGCGAACCCACCCTGAAGTAAATTTGTAGAGCCTTGCGTGACCGCGGGCTTGCCCAAGGCTGCATCTGAGCTGCTGGCCCTGTTTCTCCTCACACAGAAAGGCGCCTAGTGCAGGCGGGACATGCTACTGTTTTCGTTCTGATTTGCACCTGACGAGATCTAGTACATCCAGGCCGGCTTTCTTTGTGCTCTGTTTGTCGCCAAATTGTGTGTGTGTAGGTCAGGGCAGGTCAGGGGACCAGATCTGAACTGATATCCGCTGCAGCACATTGCCGCGTTTTACGACAGACCGAAAGACGTCTGCTGTCCCTGAGGAGTTTTCTTTCACCGCTTTTCTTGCTCTGTTCTTGTTTTCGCTGTTCTCATTGTGTGTGTATGTGTGTGTGTGTGTGTGTGTGTGTGTGTGTGTGTGTGTGTGTGTGTGTGTGTGTGTGTGTGTGTGTGTGTGTGTGTGTGTGTGTGTGTGTGTGTGTGTGTTTGTGTGTGTGTGTGTGTGTGTGTGTGTGTGTGTGTGTGTGTGTGTGTGTGTGTGTGTGTGTGTGTGTGTGTGTGTGTGTGTGTGTGTGTGTGTGTGTGTGTGTGTGTGTGTTTGTGTGTGTGTGTGTGTGTGTGTGTGTTTGTGTGTGTGTGTGTGTGTGTGTGTGTGTTTGTGTGTGTGTGTGTGTGTGTGTGTGTGTGTGTGTGTGTGTGTGTGTTTGTGTGTGTGTTTGTGTGTGTGTGTGTGTGTGTGTGTGTGTGTGTGTGTGTGTGTGTGTGTGTGTGTGTGTGTGTTTGTGTGTGTGTGTGTGTGTGTGTGTGTGTGTGTGTGTGTGTGTGTGTGTGTGTGTGTGTGTGTGTGTGTGTGTGTGTGTGTGTGTGTGTGTGTGTGTGTGTGTGTGTGTGTGTGTGTTTGTGTGTGTGTGTGTGTGTGTGTGTGTGTGTGTGTGTGTGTTTGTGTGTGTGTTTGTGTGTGTGTGTGTTTGTGTGTGTGTGTGTGTGTGTGTGTGTGTGTGTGTGTGTGTGTGTGTGTGTGTTTGTGTGTGTGTGTGTTTGTGTGTGTGTGTGTGTGTGTGTGTGTGTGTGTGTGGGTGTGTGTGTTTGTGTGTGTGTGTGTGTGTGTGTGTGTGTGTTTTGTGTGTTTGTGTGTGTGTGTGTGTGTGTGTGTGTGTGTGTGTGTGTGTGTGGGTGTGTGTTTGTGTGTGTGTGTGTGTGTGTGTGTGTGTGTGTGTGTTTGTGTGTGTGTGTGTGTGTGTGTGTGTGTGTGTGTGTGTGTGTGTGTGTGTGTGTGTGTTTGTGTGTGTTGGAAACTTCACTGCGGCGGTCGCGGACTGGGTCTGTGATGGTTTGTGTGGCTCCGAGTCCAGTGCCGGGCAGCCTGCGACAGGGGCCACCGACGCGTTGGGTTGGTCTGGGCGCGTGCCTGGCAGGTGGTGCACACTCTCCCATCCCATCCCTTGGGGGGGGGGGGGGCTTTTCTGAGTGTCGATTTTTTTCGACCGAAAGGCGCCTATGGTACCACTGATGAGGATTTTGTTTTGCTGAGCTCGCGCGCTTGCCCGTTGTAGTGCGTAAACCCACAAGACTCCGCACAGAGGGGAGGGAGCCTAACGGACTCAGGCCAGCCTATACGAACCATTCAATGGCCCAAGGGCGAACTCAGGGCAATGTTCAGCACCGGTTTGAGCGATGACCGTGCGGCTTGTGTTGCGAGGGCTATATCGGTATCTATGTGTCCGTTGCTTCACGACCCCCCGGGGGTGCCATCAAGGCTCAGGGAGTGCACCACGCCTTCCGGTCACTACTTCCGGGGGTATGTGCGCGTACGCCCAAGGGAGGGATCCTCCGCACGTGGAGAGGGGGGCGGCAGGGACTTGCTTTAATTTTCATTTCGGTGGGGGGGGGGCCCTCCCCCCTGGACCCCTTCCCCCCCTCCCCCCCCCCTGCTCAAGCAAGTCCCCCCCTCCCCCCCTCCCCAGGACCCCCTCCCCCCCTCCCCCCCCCCGCTCAAGCAAGGCCCTGGGGGGGGGTGTCCACCCACCGGGGGCTGGGGGGTGGAGGGGCCGTAAGCACCGGCCCGTGCCGGTGTGCGGCACGGGCCTGGGCCCTGTGCCTCTGCCGCCCCCATTGCCCGCGCCGCGTCCGTGCCCAGAGCCCCGGCCGCCCGCGCTCCCCATCGCCCCCGCGGCGCTCGACTTCCCCCTTTGCGCGGGCCGTGTCCCCGTTCCGCACCAACACGCCCCTCCATGACCCTCCGCCCCACGCCATCGGGTACTACGTGGACCCCTACGCCCCGCACTACGCAGACCCCTACGCCCCGCACTACGCAGACCCCAACGCCCCGCACTACGCGGCCCACGAGCCGGCCCGGTCATGGCCGGCCTACTCCCCCTTCGTTCAGCCGCCTCGCCCGCCGTCCCGGGGGCTGGAGGGCACGTACCCCGTCGGGACGTACCAGGGGATGCACCCGCACGCCTCCTCATACTCCGACGCAGGTGTGCGCGCTTCGCGTCGGCATGCCCCCCCCCCCCCCATGCGTTGGGTGTCGGCGACCCTCAAATGGTCCATGATGCCCCCCCTACCCCCAGGCCTTAGCCAGGCAACCGGTCTGACGCACCGATGGCAGAACTGAGATAGCGATGAAGGCCGTGACGGCAGGCGCTGTTGGAGCTAAGTGGCGGGTCCACACCCGACCAATTGATGCCCCCGGCCTCAGCCGCAACCCCCCCCCCCCATTCAGGGAGGGAGTACACTGAGCCACGCCGGTGGAGCTGAATGCGCTGGAGGCGTCACGATGGACAGAAGGTAATGAAAGCCGTGGGGCAGGCGCAGCTGGAGCCCAATGCGGACACTGCAACCCGGCCATTGATGCCCGCCTTAGCCCGGGCGGGTAGTGGGAGGCCGTGAGGGACGGGTGGTCCCCGCAAACAATCTGCAGTGCCTTTTCCCCGACAGCAGCAGCGACACGGCGCCGCTTGACATCACGAGGCTGAAGCATTTCGTCTGCCCTGTGAGGGTGCCTCGTGTGAGGGGCTCGCGGTGCGGGCGAGCGGTGCAACTGAGGTTTGTTGCCGGAGAGCAGCGGTGCCACGGAGTGTTTGCCCAAACGAGGTCATAGGGGCCGTAGCATCGCAAATGGGTGGCCAATTGTAGTGTTCTCTTGTGCTAAAGTGACCCAAAAGAAGGTACAGGCTGAGTGGTGCGGCCCCAGTGGGGCCTGACATGGACCATGTGCCCAAGGGATACACTAACACTTCGTATGCGGAGGAGGCGCCACACCACCGTCTTGCTGGGGATGGGGTGTGGTTTGGTCTATGGGACCCGAGACATATGCCCCCCCCCCCCCCCATGCCTTCGAGGGGAGGATCAGGGGATACCCAAGCGGAAATCATGGCCTGCATTGAGGCGTGTCATGCGCTTCTAGTGTCTGGACCAGTGTGCCTTGTACCGGACAAGGGGGATGCTTGCGACAAGGCCCCCGGGGGTACGCACCGGTGGGTCCCGCAAGGCCAAGAATGACCCATGGGGAGCTCTACGCGTTGAGGGTGGTGCCCGCACCGTGGGCCCCCATTGGCGCGGCGTGTGTAGTCATTCGTATCTTTTGGCCCCGAGAGGGCAGACCGCCGTGCCAACACAGGCCGCCGGAATCGCCCCCGGCGCCTACGATTTTTGCGTGAACAATAGGAGTGGTAGGGACGCTTGCGTGACTGTATTGCTGCTTAATTTTCCTCATGTACTCCTCGGTGACCTAATCCGGGGCCCACACGGAACGGCATGAAAGCTTGCTCATGTGCGCCCTTTGTTTGCTCTACTCCGCTGCGTGTCTCCATTGCGGTGGTTCCGCCTCGGGACTAAGTCTTGCGCTGTGTGTTGCGGGGGGCGGGGGGGGGGAGGTCAAGCCCATGACATCGCCGGGAGCCACATCCTTGTGCTATGGTGAGTGGGCGCAAGGCCCAGCAAAGACCTCCTCCTGCTCACGGCGGACTTAATCTGCGGTGCAGCCGTCCCGGTTGCCTCAAGCTTTCATGCCCCGGGCGCCCAGTCCAGCAGGGGACTCTTGACGACCAACCCCGACCCCAGCCAAGGGGCCGGCGGCAGCGAGGGATGCGTGGGCGGGCAGTGGGTGAGCCGGCGGGGCACACGGTTGTGCACGGGTGTATTGGTGCTCCGCGTGCGGGAAGCGAGGGCAGGGGCTGCGGTTTGTGGGCGGCACAGTGACCGTGCGGAGGCCGTAGACCCCGGCAGGGGTGGCCTCTGCAGGGCCTTGGAACACGGAACACATGGTCGTCTGCCGGAGGTAGGGTCGTACGACCGATGAACCTCGCAGTCTGCGCAGGAGGGGACGACGGCCTTGGCACAGGCACACACACGCGCACGCACACACACATTGCCCGCCCAGAAGCACCCAAGTGCAGCCGGGTGTGCCCCCCTCGTAGCCAGTGACCTCTTTTGGGGGTTGAACGCGGTGCTTTGGGGATCTGTGCCCGGACTTGATCGCAGACGAGCTGCGGGCCTGTTCGGGCCCCTTCTTTCGCAGTGAGGGAGGGCGGCGGTCTTCGATCTCGGGGCCGCCCACCGCCCGAAATGAAGAGCAAACCCCTGCTTTGGTGCAGTCGCACCGCACAAAACCAGACATGCCCATATATCGCACGAAGTCGCCCCCCCCCTACCTTGGAGGTAGGGGGGGGGTAGGGGGGGGTGTAAGGGGGGGGGGGGTAGGGGGAGTTAGGGGGGGAGGTGTTGTTGTTGTTGTTGTGAGGTCACCCAGCACGTGCCGGCGGGAGAAATTGCCAGACACGCTCTCCCTGGGCAGGGCGCAAGGGAGCAGTCAGCCGGCGTCACGCTGGCCGGGCGTGTGCCGACAACGACCGAGGGGGGGGGGGGGGGGGGCGCCGTGGAGTGGAGGGGGGGGGGCGCGTCGAGGAGGGGGGGGCCACCTGTGGAAGTCACCCTGGAGCCCTCCCCCGTCTCGCGGGGGGAGAGTTACTCGTCCTGTGCGAAGCGGCTGTGGTGGGGGTGGAGGGCGGGGCGGTGACCTTGGGGTGGGGAAGGCACGCCCGGGTCCACGGACATTCCGCGCCTTGCCCGAACATCCCGCCGAGGTGGCCGTTCCTCATGTGCGGCCGTGGCGTGGCCTGGGGCGCTGGCCCGTGCTTCTAGCCTTCTACGGGGGCGAGGGGAGGCCTGGGAGTTGCTGTCTGCCGGCGCCTAGTCACCTTTGCTGGAGCTGTGTTGTGGCCGCCTCGTCCCCGGTAGTGCGGGCGCGCGCGCGCGTCGGTCATGGGGGAGGGAGGGCACAAGGGCAGGAGCACAAAAGCACTATCATTGGTATACGGTGGCTGGTGTGCTGTGTATGGTTCAGGTGCTGTTCCCTTGTGCCTGTCCCTGTGTCCCTCTTACGGGAGGCCGCGCGGCACTGCCGGCGGGGGGTCGAGGCCTGGGCCGGGCGCGTGGGTAGCGGCGGGCGGCCGAGGCGGAAGCGGCGCCATGCGGGTGCGGGGCCCGTGGCGGTCGCTGGGAGGTGCGGGCGGTCCAGCCGGCGGTTGGCAGTGGCCCAGAGCGCCCCACCCAGTAGGGTCGGTGGGCGTGCCGGGGGAGGGCGCGTCCCGCAGGCCATGCTGCGGAGGGCGCGTGCGCAAGGGCGCCGGTGCGCCCGGTGCGGGCCCCTCTGCGGGCCGAGGGACCTGCGGTGAGCTGGTTGCGTTGCCGGGGGGCTGAGGCCGGGGCCGGGCGCATGGGTAGCGGCGGGCGGCCGAGCGGGTGCGGGGGCCTTGGCGGTCGCTGGGAGGCGCGGGCGGCCCAGCCGGCGGTCGGCAGAGGCTCCAAGGGCCCCACACTGTGGGGTCGGAGGGCGTGCCGGGGGCGAGCGCTCCGTGCAGGCCAAGCTGCGGAGGGCGCACGCGCAAGGGTGTCGGCGTGCCTGTCGGGGCCCCCCTGAGGGCCGTGGGACCTGCGGCTGGCAGGGAGCGCTGCTCGGGGGCCGAGGCCGGGGCCGGGCGCGTGGGTAGCGGCGTCCACGGGCACGAGTGCCCGAGGCGAGTGCGGGGCGGTGCGTGCGGGCCGGCGGGTGGCCGGTGGCCTCACTGAGAGTCCCACACGGAGGGGTCGACGGGCGTGCCGGGGGCGTACGCAACGTGCAGGTCGGGCAGCAGCGGGCGCACGTGCAGGGCATCGGCGTGCCCGATGAGGACCTCACTGAGGACCGAGGGGTTGGCGGCAAGCAGTATGCGTTGCCCGGGGGGGGTGGTGGCGAGGAGTGGGAGGATGTCCGCGGCCCGCGACGTGGGGGTGAACACGACGTGGGCCGGGTGCGGCCCCGGGAGTGGCGCCGGGGGGAGCGGGACCACAGGCCGGCGGTCTACTGTGAGGCGCCAAGTGGCGCAATGGCGGAGGAGCCAGACTAGGGCGATGCTGTGGCGCAGCGCGTGCGGCTGGGTGCCGGGCGGCGTGGGGACGTGCGGCGGGAGGGGGGGGGGGCGGGGCGGTGACGTGGGAGGGGGCACGGCGGAGGAGTGACGCTAGCGACGTGTGCGTCGTGCTGAGGGTGGAGAGGAGCTCGCGGAGGAGTTCCTCCCGGCCGGCGCTGTCCAGCAGGGGGGGGGCGTCGTGGGGGGAGGAGGAGTGCCACATGCCAAGCAGACTGAACCCCAACTGCGTCGGAGGGCCGGGTCGCGGGGCGGCTGGGAGGTGCTCGGAGAGGTACACTGCGGTGGTGGCCGTGCGGAGCTCTAAAGGGGTGACGAGGCGGGGGGAGTGGCCGGCAGTGGCTGCCAGGATGGGCGGGTGCGTGAACAGGCGCCACGCGAGGAGTAACTGCTGGGCGTAGTGGGGGGGGCAGTGGTACTGGAGGTGGGCGGCGGAGTCCGGGTAGGGGCGGTGACAGAAGGGGCACGTCACGCCTCCGTAGCCGGGGGGGTGGTCCTTGGAGTGCAGTAGCCGGAGGTGCATGATGCGGTGGAGGGCCAGCGCCGGGATCTCGGCGCGTTCATACGCGAGGCGGAGTAGGTGGGAGCACCAGCCTGGGGGCAAGGGCCGGAGGTGCAGCGCGTGGGTGCGGGCGGTGGTGGCCGCATACGCTGCCTCTGCGGCGCGCGCGGGGCTAAGGAAGATTGCGCCCTCACGGAGAGCCACGATGCGGCCGTGGAAGAGTGCGGACCAGGGGAGGGTCCACGGGGAGGCGGCGCGGAGCCCGCGGCGGGCTAGGCTGTCGGCTTCGGCGTTGAGGGTGGCGAGGTGGCTGGCGGAGCCGGAGTCGTGTTGCGCGGGGAGCCAGGCCTCGTGCATGCGGAAGGAGGCGGAGAGGAGGGCCGCCCGGTATGGGATGGAGAGGGCGGAGGAGGGGGGCGGGCCGCGGGTGAGGTCGCAGAGTTGGGAGGCGGTGGAGTCTGAGGCGAAGAGGGCTTCGCCGGACCAGCCGCGGAGGGCGAACATGGCGGCTATTTTGGCGATCCACTCTGCGTCGGTGGAGTGGCCGGCGAGGGCGTGGAGGCCGAGCCAGCCGCGGTAGAGAGTGCCGTGGTGGGGGTGCCAGAGGAGGAAGCCGGTGCCGAGGCGGGTGCCCTCTTGGCTGCCATCGCATGCGATCACGACATAGGGGAGGGAGCGGAGGGGGGCCAGCGAGCCGGTGTGGTGCTGCGGGGCGGGGCGCACGTGGGGGGAGGGGAGGAGGTGGACGGTGATGTCGAGGGGGGCGAGCGCCTGCGCCAGGGCGGGACCTTCGGTGAGCCAGGGGGTGGGGCGGCGTGGGGAGATGAGGGACGCCGTGGCGGCTACTGCGAGGGTGTTGGGGCCCCAAGAGGCGCGGAGGTAAGTGCGGAGGAGGTTGAGGGGGGCCCGGTACGCTAGGAGGGGGGTGCCGGGACCGCCCTGCTGGAGGGGGAGGTGGAGGAAGGCCGAGTGAGCCCAGGGGGGCAGACGGAAGGCGTGGCGGTATGCATTGTTGATGGCGGTCTAATGGGGGCGGAGGGAGGGGGGGGGGGCGAGGACGCCCGAGGTGACGTAGTCGAGGGGGGAGAGGCCGAAGGCGTGCAGGGAGCGGAGCTGGAGTATGGGGCAGGCCTCGCGGTTGCGGCTGGCCTTGCGCGCCCGGTCGAGGGACGCGCGGGACTTGTTGATGACGCGGAGGAGGGGGAGTTCGGGGAGGATGGGGATGCCGACGACTTCCGGGGGGGCGGTGGTGGTGGTGCCGGTGTGCTGCGGGACATCGGCTGTGACGAGGGTGGGCCGGCCTGGGCGGGAGTCGATGAGGGAGAATTCCTGCTTGTCGGGGTGTATGATGCGGCCGGCGCGGCGAGAGCACTCGCGGCAGTCAGTGGCCATGGCTGCCACGTCCGTGAGGGAGGGGGTGATGAAGCGGCGGTCGTCGCTGTACGAGAGGTGGGTGGCGGGGAGGGACGCTGAGTGGCCGGGGATGGTGAGGGGGAGGGTGATGGAAGTGTTGGGGCGCATGGCCCTGGTGATGACCAGGCTGGGGGCCTGGTAGTGGAGTTGGGCGAACCCGTCGCCTGAGTTGCCCCCTTCTTCGGTACTGAAGGGGTGGGCAAACCCTTCGCGGGTGGCCACGCGGATGACCAGGCGGCTGTAGAAGCCGTCTGCCCAGGGCCCAAAGTCCCACGTGGTGCGGAGGCGGGAGCAGAGGCGGGATTTGTCCTGGCGCAGTACTCTGAGGTACGCGTCAGACTCGTCCCAATCGCAGATGGCGCAGGTGCCGTGGGTGGAGAGGGCTGTGTAGGCGGCGGCGCGGGCCACGAGGGCGAGGCCGAGGGCGGAGTGGCCTGGGCGGTAGGCGAAGGAGGCAGGGGTGTAGGTGGAGGTGAGCTCGAGATCGGCGGCTAGGCGGGTCGTGGCGATGCCGGATGCTGCGCCGGAGACGCCCGACTCCACGTCGACGGGGCGGAAGGAGCGTGTGAGGTGCCGGGGGAGTGGCTTGGTGGGTTTCCCCTTGTAGAGGCCGTAGCGGACGGTCTCGTTGGAGACGCCCGGGGTGCCGGATTCGAGCTGGAGGAGGAGGTGCAGCAATCCGAGGTGGACGCCTCCACCGCTGCGGAAGAGCGCTGCGCGTGCCACGTTGTCAGTGGACACGGCGAGGGAGCGCTTGCCCATGCGGCGGTGGGCGAGGGAGGCGGTGGTGATGAGGGGGGGGGACTGGCGGGTGAGGGCGTACGCCCGGAGGGAGGCGGGGGATTCTGGTCGGGCGTTCGCGCGGAGGGCGTTGCGGAGTAGGGGGAGAGTGAGATCGGTGGGCGGGTGTAGGAGGGGGGGCCAGAGGTCCGGGGTGCAGCGGGCGGCGAAGAGGGCGTGGTCCACGGAGACGTGCCGGTTGGCCGTCTGGGATCGGGACTGTGCCGTGACCTCGGCGAGCCGTTCTGGGGGAGGATGCCGTGGAACGGTTCCAGGGGAGGGGAGGGCAGCCGGAGGACTGTGCGAGTGGCGGAGGTGATGGAGGGGGAGGAGAGGACGGCAGCGCGAGAGACGTAGCCGCGGGCGGCCGATGCCTCCCGGAGGGCAGAGGACTGGGCGGGGAGGTCATGTGTGGAGAGGGGAAAGGTGAACCGGGCCAGGGACCGTAGTAGTGTGGGGGTGTCAGGAGGGTGCGGGAGCAGCTGGTGCGCGAGGGAGTGGTGGGCGGCGATGTAGTGGTCGGGGAGGGAGGGGGTAAGGGAGAGCCAGCCCCACGCCAGGTCAAGGGCGGCTGAGAGGGAGTCCATGTCCTCGATAGTTGCCAGGCGCCACCGGAACAGACGCCACGAGTGGGCGTCGCAGGAGCGGTGGTGCAGGGTGACCTGCGCTAGCACCATGGCGTGTGAGGTGTGGCAGGGGAGGACGCGGTGAGTGTGGGAGGCGATGGGACCGGTGGCGAAGATGTGGTCGATGGCGGTGGACCGGGGGGAGCCGTGGCGGGTGGTGAAGTTGGTGGGAGTGGCTGGGGGGACCAGGCGGTGCCAGGCCGAGAGCGGGCCTAGGGCCCCGAGCGCGGAGGCCAGGGGGGTGCCTGGGGCTCCCGTGCTGTTGAGGTCGCCCAGAAGGACGCACAGGTCGGGACGTATGCGGGAGCGGAGGTGGTTCATGAGCTTGACCTCGGAGACCCACTCGGAGTACGAGAGGCGTGGGGGGAGGTGGGCGTTGAACAGGAGGGCACGGCCCCTTAGTGAGAGGGGGACCGTGGAGGCAATCCAGTGCGGGCTGTCGTAGACGAGGTCGGCGGGTTGGGAGGGGCGCGGAGGGACCGGAGCCAGGCCGTGCGGAGGCCTGAGCCCTGGCCGGATGCGGTGCTGTAGTGGGCCTCGTACCGCGGTGGGAGGGCGGGGCGGGCCGCGGCCAAGTCCCAGAGTTCCTGCTCGGCAACCACGTCGGGGGACAGGGCCTCGAGCCAGGTGCGGGCGAGGGAGACTTGGCCGGCGATGCCGCCCCAGTTGTGCGTGAGAAAGGTGAGGGCTGTGTCGCGGAGGGGGGTGGACGCCTGGTCACGGGGGTCGGGGAGGGAGAGGACGAAGGCGGGGGTCGGCTGGAGGAGGCGGTCGGGAGGGGGGGCGCAGGGGGTGGCCCAAGGGATGGCGGAGACGGGGACAGCCCCGGGCAGTAGCATGCCCTGGAAGCCGACCACACAGCGGGCGGCGGTGTCACGAGTGCACACGGGCGGGGCTTTGTGGGGGGAGGCGCAGAAGAAGTGAGGCCAGTGGTCGGTCGGCGATGCGGGGAGGTCGACGAAGGCGGTGTGAGGCGTGGGGCGTCCACAGTCGGGGCAAGCGGAGGAGGTGACGAGTGGGGCGTCGGGGAGGGCGGGGTGTAGCGCCCACACTGAGGTCGGGCCTGACGAGCGAGTGTACGCTGGGGACGGGGGGAGGGGGGTTGAAGGCAAGTGGGCGGTGTCCCAGAAGGCGGTCCACTTGGCGTCCACGTGCAGGGGAGGGGTGATCCAGAAGGAGGGGTCACGGCGCTGGCGGGGGAAGGAGGCGAGCCAACCGCACACTGTGGGGAGGGCGGAGGCGAGGAGCGAGGGGGGTAGCGACGTTGAGACCTGGGCGGCGTGCAGGAGGTCTCGGAGGGGGCCCGGGGGGAGGTTGGCGGCCGGGGGGAGGCCAAGGGGGAGAAGGTCAGCAGAGTGTGTGCACACGGGGCAGTGCGTGAGGGCCGGGCGCCGCAGCGTGCCGCAGTGAAGGCATATACGGGGGGCGGAGGCCGGTGGTGTAGCGGGTGCGCGGGGGGGGGTCCCACGGGCGTGGGATTGGGGACGGGGCTCCGGGCCGGAGAGGAGGTCAGCCCCGGCGCGGTGCGAGTCAGATGGGCGGGGGAAGTGGGAAGCGAGGAAGGTCGCCCAGGCCAGGGTCGGGAGGTCGGGAGCGCTGGAGGCGGGGAGAGTGTCCGGCAGGGCGAGTCAGTTGTGTCTGCGGGCACCGGGGAACATGGCGCCGCGGACTGCCCTGCCTGACGTGGGGGCCGAGGGCGCTGTGCGGCCATGGTGCCGCGGGGAGGGTCGGGGGGAGGAACGGGGGGGTGATTGCTGGCGGCTGCGTTTGGCGGGGCGGGGCTGAGGGTCGCCCGGGACGGGCGGGCGATGGGAGGGCGGGGTGTTGAGTGTGGCGGCGGGGGCGTGCCAAGGTTGCCCATCGTCCCGTCTGCCCTGGACCGTAAGGGACCAGCCCTCGTTGTGTTGGATGACGCGCGTGGGCAGCGAGGCGAAGAGGGAGGTGTGCAGGGTGGGGGCGATGGAGGCGAACGCGTGTCCGCGGCGGGCGTCGGCGTCAGTGACGTACACGACGGTCTGCAGGTTGTGGTTGAGGGTGACTGCCATGGAGGGGTGTGGGCCTAGGCGGAGGCCTGAGACGCGGACGATGCCGGTGGTGGCCGGCGAGGAGCCGACGGGGGCGAAGGTGGGGACCGAGGAGACGGGGGTGGCGCCGGTGGCGGAGGGCGCGGGGGTGCCAGGGAGGAGGGGCTGGCCGAGGAGGGGTTGGGCGGAGAGTGGCGCGGGCGGGGCGGCGGCGCCAGGGGCTTGCAGGGAGGGCGCTGGCGGTGCGGAGGAGCCAAGGCGGAACCAGTCCAGGTCCGCCGTGGAGCGGGGGGGGGAGGGCAGTTTTGGTGTAGGAGATGTTTCCTGGAACTGGGCCGGGGTGGATAGACGGCCACACAGCCGTGCGATGGCTGCGCGGAGGGTGTCGGCGGAGGAGACGTGTTGGAGGTCCTGGTAGGCCTCTATGGGGAAGGAGGGGGCGCTGGCGATGGTGAAGGCCGCTGTCAGCCAGGGAGTGTCGGCATGGGCCTGAGCGGCTGTGATGAGGGGCTGGATGGCCTGGAGGGCAGGCAGGGAGGCCGCGGAGGAGGCGGCGGCTCCGTACCGTTGGGAGACCAGGGTGAGGAGCTTGTTGAGGTGGAGGCGGAGGGTGGGCTTGTGGAGGTCGGGGCAGGAGTGCCAGGCACCTTTGGCGGCGAGCACCAGGCTGGCGGTGGATGTGGAGACCGAGAGGTGCTGCACGGTCCTGGGGGGCAGGTGGCAGTTCTTGCCCATAGCCACAATGCACATGGCCGTGTGGTGGGCGTCGGCCTCGGGGACGGAGGAGAGGCCGTCGAGTAAGGTCAGCGTGTCTCAGGAGCTCGGGGTGGGGCCCGCCTGGAAGAGTGTCTCCCAGTCTGACGGGGGTGGTGCGGCCGGCTGCGGGGGCTGGGGACGGGGGGGAAGCTGGGACAAGGGTTGCGAAGCGTTGGGGGGCGCGGGGGCGGCGGGGGGGGCGGGGGCTCCGGGCCCCGCAGGGGGGTCTTCTGCCTGCGGGTTAGCGCGGCGGGCGGCTGCGGTGATGGCGGTGGAGATGTTGGGGGTGCGAATTGAACCATCATCCTTCCGATGGTTCAACTCGGTGTACCACCGTTGGGCGGACAGGGGGCAAGGGGCGGGGACACGGACGTGGGGGCTGGCGGGGTCGAAGACGCAGCTGAGGGGGGGGCAGGCCAGCCGGGAGCCCGTCTGCTGGGCCGCCCAGGTTGCCAGCCAGTGGAGCAGGGCGACCCGGGCGACCTTGGGCTTGATGGCCTCCTCGAAGGCGAGGGGGTCCAGGAGGCGGCGGAAGGGGATGGAGGGGGGGAGGTCGGGGGAGAAGGGGGAAATGTGGGCGAGGGCGGCCGAGGCGAGAGTGGCCTGGTCGAGGGTGGAGGCACGAGCGCCCCAGTCGATGAGGGCGCTCATGCAGGAGGCGTAGGGGAGCCACGAGGCGTCGTGGTGTGTGGTGAGGAGGGAGATCTCGTTCTCGGTGAGCTGCTCGGTGAAGGCGAACCACCAGAGGAGGGGGCTGGCTTCGATGGGGGAGCCGGCGAGGGGGATGGAGAGGACGTCCACATTCGCCGGCATGTGGCGCGCAGAGGCCAGCAGGCGTGGGGGTTGTTGGGGGTCCAGGGCGATGGACAGGAGGGGCCAGGCGTCGGCCGCCGTCAACTGTTCGCGCTGGTGGTCGGGGGACAGAGCTGAGAATGGGTGTGCCATGGTGCCTGTGGGGAGCGGAGCAAGGGAGGGTCCGACACACGGCATGCCGGGGGGTGGGAGGTTCGTTGACGGCTGTGGGCGACAGTCGTGGTGCGTGATGAGGGTGGGGGGGGGTTGGTCGGGGTGGGCTGTCCAGAGCTGGGCTCTGGGGGTCGGTGGCGTGTGGTGGTGGTGGGTGTGTCCTGCTACCGGTGTCCTACTACGAGGAAGTGATGAGGGTGAAGACTGCTCAGGGACTGAGGCCGGACAGCCTGGGGCGGGGGAATGGGGCGCTGGCGGCGGGTTATCCCCGGCTGGGATGGCCGGGGTGCCCTGGGGCCCCGTGGGGGCGGAGGCTCCCCACGTCGGCTGGGTGCGAAACCACGGCCTGTTTTTTCGTCACCGAAGTTCTTAGGTTTCGACCCCAGGAACTTACCCGCCGCGGGGACTGTGGGCCGGGACGGCCAAGGGGGATGATCATGAAGAGGAAGTGGGGGGCCAGGATGAGCCTGGCGGTCGGCACCTTCCTTCGGCCTGGGGGAGGCCGATGCCCGGGGCTATTACCTCTCCCTTGTGCCCGTGGTGCGGTGGTGGGTGGTGGTGTGGTACCCCCCAACCGGCGTCTGTGCCCGGTGCCGTGGGCACAGACCCCCGTTGGGGGCGGGTATGAAGCGCCCGGTCGCCTCGCCCCCCCTGCACAACAGCCCGCCAGGCGCTGCTAGGCCTCTAGCGCCAGCTGTCGTGGGGGGGGGCGCTTGGGGCAGTGCGGGGCCCCTCCGCGCTCCTGGCGGCCCGCACTGTCTGTATAATGCAACAAGGGGCGGCGCGGGCTCGAACCGCACGCGCGGGCCGCGCCGCCCCAGCCGGGGTGGGGGAAAGGGGGGGGACTGGGGGGGGTCAGGGGGTCGCGGCAGGTGGAAGGAGGGTGGCGGGGGCTCGAACCGCGCACCGGCGGGCCCCACCACCCTCCAGTCGGGCGTCGCTGCGCACGGGGTTCTGGGGGCCCCACCCAGGGGCCGTTAGCCCCCCCCGTTCGGTTAGTGTGAGGAGGGAGAGGCAAAGGCCACTCGCGGCCATGACACATGGTGCATAGGGAGGGAGGTATGACTCACGCTACGCCATGATGCATGTAGCAGGGGGAAGGGGGGGCAAGGCCTGGACCCCCACCGCGTATGGGGGGTCCTCTTGTCAGCCCGGCGGCCGCCCGTCGGCGGCTGCGGCAGCTCACCACGGTGGCGTCGTCAACCTGAGAGGCGGAGTGGCGGGCAGGGGTGGTGGGGGGACGTCGAGCACGCGGGGGGGGGGGGGGGCTGAGGGTTGCTGGGTGGGCGCGCGTGTGAGGGGGAGGGGGTGAGGTGAGCTCAGCCGCAGAGCGTCACCGGGCGGCTGACCGGGGCAGAGGAGCGGCCGGGGCTGGCCAAAGTCGGCCGGGGAGCCCATGGCGCTCGTGGAGTCGGGGGGCCGCGGTTAGCGATGGGGCCCGCACCCCGCTCGGCGGGGACGAATCCCGCCGAGCATCATCCACGGGGGCGAATCCTGGTGGAGGCGGGGGGAGCGCCACGCCGTCCCCTCGCGGCCAAACCGGACCGGGACGGGCCCCGCCGGATGGATACCGGGGGGGCGGGCGGGGCTGGGCACCGGGGCTCCGGGGCCCGGGTCCCTGGTGGTTGTGGGCCGGCGCGGGGGAGACCGGGCGGGCCCCTGGGCTGCGGCTGGTGAGGGGGGGGGCGTGGAAGGGCCGGGCTGGCTCGGGGGCGAATCCCGAGAGGCCCCCGGGGGCTGGGCGAGGGCTCCCGAGGGCGGCCGTTCCTTGAAGGGGGGGGGTGGGGGGGTTGCTCCCTGCCCGGGGGACGACGGGGCCCCTCTTGAGCGAGGGGGGGGGAGGGCGT
The DNA here is from genome assembly GCA_964036045.1 of Eutreptiella sp. 'Long Island Sound 2002'. Classification (NCBI taxonomy): domain Eukaryota; phylum Euglenozoa; class Euglenophyceae; order Eutreptiales; family Eutreptiaceae; genus Eutreptiella; species Eutreptiella sp. 'Long Island Sound 2002'. Next base: position 165,758,216 of record OZ038379.1, on the reverse strand, counting down.
GTATCGCCCGGTGTAGGGCCATGTCAATTCATGGCCGCGCGGCATGGGACTATATCCCCAACCCTCCGCGCCGGAGTCCCTTTTTTGGGGGGGCTGAGGGGGGGGGGGGGGGGGCTGGCGGTCGTTGTGTGCACCCTCCCATGCGCGGGGGGGCGTCGCCGGTGGGAGCTCCGTCCGGCTTGGCCGTGAAAACCCGGGGGCGTCCCTGGGCCCGTGGGCCCCTTCGAGGAAGAACCTCGGATTCGCCGGGGGGGACTCGCTATTAGGGGGGGAGGTAGGGGGGGGTACGGGGGGGAGGTAGGGGGGGGGTAGGGGGGGGGGGGGAGATAGGGGGAGGTAGGGGGGGGTCGAGAAGGTAGGGGGGGTAGGGGGGGGATTGGGTGGGTTGGGGGGGAGGGGGGCGGGTAGGATCATACACACAGAAGGCGGTGCACACACAAGGCGGGGCATACACAAGGCGGAACACACAAAAGGCGGTCTGTGGCCACCGCGGGAGTCTTGTTATTTAAGGGGCCACAGGCAAGGCGGTACACACAGAAGGCGGTGCACACACAAGGCGGAACACACAAAAGGCGGCCTGTGGCCAGCGCAGGAGTCTCGTTATTGAAGGGGCCAGAGGCAAGGCGGTACACACGGAAGGCGGTGCACACACAAGGCGGAACACACAAAAGGCGGTCTGTGGCCACCGAAGGAGTCTTGTTATTTAAGGGGCCAGAGGCAAGGCGGTACACACGGAAGGCGGTGCACACACAAGGCGGAACACACAAAAGGCGGTCTGTGGCCACCGCAGGAGTCTTGTTATTTAAGGGGCCACAGGCAAGACGGTGCACATAGAAGGCGGTACACACACAAGGTGGAACACACAAAAGGCGGCCTGTGGCCACCGCAGGAGTCTTGTTATTAAAGGGGCCACAGGCAAGGCCGCACACACAGAAGGCGGTGCACACACAAGGCGGAACACACAAAAGGCGGTGCACACACAAGGCGGAACACACAAAAGGCGGTCTGTGGCCACCGCAAGAGTCATGTCATTTAAGGGGCCACAGGCAACGCGGTACACACAGAAGGCGGTGCACACACAAGGCGGTGCACCCAAAAGGCGGTCTGTGGCCACTGCAGGAGTCATGTTATTGAAGGG